>OX457042.1:53011508-53061508 GCA_949752735.1 Lumbricus terrestris
TTGCAGGGGGAGCTTCGTAATGGCATTTTGCTTCTGATCTGACTTTGCTGGCGTCCGGTGGTACGCCATCATTCGATTTCATTACTTGGGGTACAATAAAAATAAAGTTTGAGAACCCCTGGTATAGTGTTAAAAAAGTGCTAAATAACTAACAGAGTTAACGGTTGAGGGACAATAACCGAAAGATTAAGTTATTTTGAGGATGTGTGAACATAGCGGTTAGTTAGCCTAGTTGCAGCTGTTTCGATTCACAGAACCTGAAGAGACAGAATGTACAGCAATATTTGCAGTTTAACGTCACTGTGTTAGCCTATAACAAATCTTACTAGCGACACCCTCCTTCGTTATCCTGGCACGGGACTGACATTTGCAGAGTGCAACCAGTGGTGGAGTTAGACAGATGTGTTTGAAATGTATTTTTTTAAAATAAAAATTATGTTTGCTAGACACCTTATTTTCTTGTGTAAAGTTTCTTAATAATAGATGTTGCTCTTATTCGAAAACTCGTGTATTAAATTTTCAAGCATCTGACTTTCAGTTTGAGAATTGTAGAAAGCTAACTGAGTGGTCAGACGTTGATTTATACGGACTTGGACTTTTTAAATGATCAGTATCATAGAAGATCCAATTAAGCATCGGTCTGGACCCCGGAGACAGGACGTGGTAGAGGGATTCCAAGGAAGAACTGGATGGAGACTGTGCGAGAGGATCTGTGTTGTCTCGAGATGGCGTTGAATGATGCTGTTGGGGTGGCGATAAATAGAGTGGAATGAGTTCCCGATGTTCACGGGATGTTGCACGGGAAGGACAAAGGTCTACACTAATAGACCAGGCTTGGAATCTCAAAATGGCACTCCTAGAAGCAAATCATGTAACAATTTGCTAACCGGTGTTTCTAGACTAATTTGACCCTGCTGAAAACGAAAATCGCTGTTAGCAAGCTGGATTTTTGGCCGTTCAATGGGAAAACAAGATGGCGGACAAAATGGCGGTCAGTTGCTTCAAATGGCTATAAGTAAAGTATTGTATGTGACAGGAACACGATTTTAGACTCTAAATTAAGATTATAGGGTGCAAGGAATACAATGGAACCAAATACACATATGTAGCACTGCAAGAAAATCAAAATGGCGGACAAATTGGCGGCCAGAATCTTAAAATGGCTGTAAGTGAAGTTAAGTATGCAGTGGAATCATGATTTCAGGGTCTAAATCAACATTTTCGGGGTCAAGGAATGCAATGGAAGCAAGGTAACATATGTGCATTGCACGGAAACCAAGATGGCGGACAAAATGGCGGACAAAATCTTAAAATGGCGATAAGTGAAGATATATATGCAACTAAATCATGATTTCAGGGTCTAAATCAACATTTTCGAGGTCAAGGAATGCAATGGAAGCAAGGTAACATATGTGGCATTGCACGGAAACCAAGATGGCGGACAAAATGGCGGACAAGATCTTAAAATGGCCATAAGTGAAGACATATATGCAACTAATTATGATTTCAGGGTCTAAATCAACATTTTCGAGGTCAAGGAATGCAATGGAAGCAAGGTAACATATATAGCACTGCCTGGAAACCAAAATGGCGAGCAAAATGGCGGCAAGAATTTCAAAATGGATGTTAATGAAGTCATGCATGCAATGGGAACTTGATTAAAAAATTTGCGAGGTCTTTGCAAGATGGTATCTGAGACCTCGATCTGCAGTTGAATTTATCTACAATGTTCCCTTATTTGACCAGATATGATCATTCAAATTATCGCAATGCCTTCAGGAAGTCTTAAACCAAGGAGTGTTCTTCAAAAGAACACTGACAAAATTATAAAGGAAGATTTGTATATCATGCAGTGACTTATTACATCGTATCAAGCTGACTGTCCCATGGATCTGAAAACACGATTGTGCCATGGACTTTTCTCAAAACCAATGGGATTGGATTCTCTCTGCAAAAGTAACTTGTCGTTCGTATTTCTATAGCAGAGGCAAATCATTTGTTTATTTAGAACAGCGGTTCTCAACCTTTTTAGTGCGGCGACCCCTTGGTAACATTTTGAAAGTTGTGACGACCCCTAACGACGAGATTGATTCCTCTACCTCCCCTCTACTGCACTTTTAAAACCATTGTTCATTGTTATTAGACCTGGGAGTCAACCCCAATAAGTCGATCCCAGTCGACTTGGCCATCCCATGTTGAGTCGAGGCATTTCTGCTCACCGCAACTGACCCCAAGTCGAATTTTGTACAGAAGTCACTTGAAGTTGTTTATTCCTCAAGTCGACTTAAATCGACTTGAAACACAAACAATTTAAACCTAAATTTATCATTTCAAACCAATGCCCGTGAGACCAGGAAAGCATTTAGGCCTAAGCAGTTTTTGACTTTTTTGTGTGTCTATGGAATTTAAAAAGTGGAATTTATCTTTTAATACTAAAAATAGTAAAAATTAAATTAGCTACCGAATAAATCATTACAAAAGTAGCCTACAAGTACAATTTTATCCTGTAAAATAAGTTGCCACAGTAATGCTTTGAAATTGCCAGTGCATGAACATTTGTGCACCTTTTGAAAATTTATGAATGCTCCGGGCGACCCCTGGCAAATCGTCAGGCGACCCCCGTGGGGGTCGCGACCCACAGGTTGAGAACCGGTGATTTAGAATATTTTACGTACTGCCTCTTCAAGGTGGGCTGCCCGGAATCGCCCCCCACTTAACCACAACTAAATAGGACAGTTTTTTATTCTTAAGGAACAGAGTGGAGTGACCCATGGGCATGCAATAGACGCTGTGAAAAGGTGTTGGCCATTCCCATTCTAGATTTTAGAACCAGCTACACAGAATGAAAGGTGATGTCAAATAGCAGACCGCGAGTGAACCAGCTCAGCTTGGTCCGCCAACTGAAGAGTAGATCGACGCTGGACATCCGAGGTTGAAAAACAGAGTTCTTTCAGACATAGTGGGTCTATAGCCTAGTCCATCAAGGCGCTACCTAAGCAACACAGAGAGCCTGCAGGCAATCCGCTGCGGGAAAGGGAGCCAATGCAAGACATCCCGCATATTGTATGAGACATGACCAAATATTGTGATATGCCCATAGGCTAAGTCGCGACACAGTTCATCCGACCTGCTGCAGACAAATTATTGTAGAAGAAGCAATGGCTCAAGCAATAGGGAACCTCCAAACGCGAAGACAGTTGGTGACCTGACAGATACAGTGGATACCTGTGTACAGGTAGCCTACTTTCGATTGGCTACAAGAGGGTTAACAATTATTGCCTTCGATAGATATAGTGGGCATTGCTTTTAAAAAGTGAAAGCGTACAGAAAATTACAACCACAACTCTGCCACTGTGTGGAGTCTTGAAATACTCCGTTGTCGGAAAATTGGGTGAATGTTCTTGGTATGCTTGAAAGAAAGACTGATCTAGCTTCATTCCTGTCCATTCAGCTCTCAGCAGCCACATTTGGAGATATGGACTAGAGCGTTTGCTGGTGGTTACGTGAAAAAAGATAAGGTGTCTGGTGTTGTCCACTGCCGGGTCATATGTGTTTGCTTTATATTTAACGGTGTTTTGGTGATGGCAGGAACATCAGTGAAACAGAAGCTCATCCAATTCACGTAACTATGAAGAATTGATCGAGTGGCCTTCATGCTACAGCTGGATGTGATTTGGCATATTTAGCAGGAATCAGCTGAAAGAATGCTTGAATAAACTACTTGAAAGTTCCCACTTACTTTCTACATTTGGAACATTCCCTTATGAGCTCATTACCAAACTGTAAGTTTGGAAAGGCCTATTTTTACTAGATATTGATGTTCAGATATCATCCTCATCTTCATCAGATGGTGTGTGGTGGAAGAAAGTAATCTTTACCAGTGTGCACCAAAGCCACATTATAGAGTTTGTTTACAGCAAATCATGTGAAGTTGACAAACGTAGCATCAGGACCTGCTGCTATCGAAGTGCGATCTTGTCATGTGCACTCAGGTGCAATTGCATTGACTGCAACAAGGCCTGATTTGACTCTACGGTAGGCCTACCCTATATCCGTCAAGTCACGAAAAGTTGAAACTATTGGTATGTCAAGTTATGAAACATTCAAGCATGCATACTGTATATACATAAAGCCAGCAATAGTTAAACTGCTAAAAATTTCCACTATAGGTATGACAATTTCACTGCATAACACTGCATGTGATTTTGTTGGAAGCATATGACCTGGAAATTACTAGTCCAGACTGAAATCAAGTCTCCATCGTATATGTTCAAGACATCACTCATAGCCAGTTGAAGCTTTTGTCCACCATTTTGGTTTTTGGTTTTCTGGCAGTGTCACATAATATATTCAGTGCCTTTAATTTCACTTTCCTTAATTCCGAAAATTATCATTTACATTCTGAATTGATGCATTCATTAGATACAGAAATTCACTAACAGTCAATTCAAGAGTCTGGCCGCCATTTTGGCCGCCATTTTGGTGTCCAGGCAGTGCTATATATGCGACATTGGTTTCATCACATGCCTTGACCTCGAAAATGTTGATTTAGATCCTGAAATCATAATTTAGTTGCATATATGTCTTCACTTATGGCCATTTTAAGATCTTGTCCGCCATTTTGTCCGCCATCTTGGTTTCCGTGCAATGCCACATATGTTACCTTGCTTCCATTGCATTCCTTGACCTCGAAAATGTTGATTTAGACCCTGAAATCATGATTTAGTTGCATATATATCTTCACTTATCGCCATTTTAAGATTTTGTCCGCCATTTTGTCCGCCATCTTGGTTTCCGTGCAATGCCACATATGTTACCTTGCTTCCATTGCATTCCTTGACCCCGAAAATGTTGATTTAGACCCTGAAATCATGATTCCACTGCATACTTAACTTCACTTACAGCCATTTTAAGATTCTGGCCGCCAATTTGTCCGCCATTTTGATTTTCTTGCAGTGCTACATATGTGTATTTGGTTCCATTGTATTCCTTGCACCCTATAATCTTAATTTAGAGTCTAAAATCGTGTTCCTGTCACATACAATACTTTACTTATAGCCATTTGAAGCAACTGACCGCCATTTTGTCCGCCATCTTGTTTTCCCATTGAACGGCCAAAAATCCAGCTTGCTAACAGCGATTTTCGTTTTCAGCAGGGTCAAATTAGTCTAGAAACACCGGTTAGCAAATTGTTACATGATTTGCTTCTAGGAGTGATTTCTAGAGCCCTTTTAGAATTCCAAGCCTTGTCTATAAGGTAGGCTAATTGGTCTTAACGAGGACTTTACTATGGGGTCCCAGCAGGGGTTGAACTCCCACAACCCAGGACTTATTCTAAGGAATTTACGACAAATGAATCTGCATCCACCATACATTTTTCTGTCTTGCAACCTACATGTACATTGTATATAATCATGTGGAATTTTTAACCAGAATCTCAGCTTCTCAGACTACATGATTCGTCTTTTCCGCTCTTGCTTCATCTTCGCAGAATCCGCCCTATACATGTAGGTCTACTTGACTTCGTTACTGAATCTAATCGCCACATCTATTATATAGTTAACGCAAAATTAGATCAGTTAGGCATATTCTGTGCAAGGTTAGGCCTACCTCGTTTTCGAGCTGCATGTTTCTGGACTTTTTCATTTGACCTACTTTCGCTATCGATTCGCTTTTGTTTTCCCATAGGCCTATTATAGTCGTCCATCGTTCTCGTAATGTATAGAAATTAGGCTGATGAAATCTGTTTATTTGATACTACGGCCGTTTTAAACGATGCTTTTCAATTACTAACATCGACTAAAATTGTTAGGCTATAAATTATGAGAATTGGGAACAAATCAAGCAAGAAACCGATCGGTAGCAATATTATAGAAAACTTGCAGAGTCCGTGTTTTCCCTCATCAACGAGAATGTAAGTTCAGTGGTGTCTATTTTTAGCCAATGCTTTTGCCTCGTCTCAATGTTATCACTACGCCCGAACGAACATTGTTAGATGCATGAATTAGCAAGAGCGTTTAACTATCCGGTAATCACTAAGTTTGTGGTCGGAGTAAAGTTTAGAGAAATTCTTCATTTTGCGGATGCACCACGAGCCAGGAGCCTAGGACACTGATGATGATGCTGAAGCTTTGGCTGCTGACGATGACGACATGATGATGATGATGATGATGATGATGATGATGATCATGATGATCATGATGATCATGATCATGATGATGATGATCATGATGATCATGGCGATGACAATACTAGTAATAGATATTCTTTTTATTATAATTGTTGTCAATTATGATGATTCACTTAGCGAATAGTTAATTCCCGATCAGAATGCTTCATTGGTCGATAAATCTGTTTATTAGAATGCCATACATAAACATGGGCCTACTATAATAATGGACCGTAGGCCTAATAATTTTTATTATTAATTGCCATTCGAGGTCATACCACCTCTCAAATCAGAAGAGTAAGCAACCCAAGCAATCATAGGGAGTTGAACTCAAGACAATCATAAAAACAACAGCGTGGCAATCAAGCAAGGAGCACAAATCAGATCTTCTTCTTTTAAATGACTTTTAGACGCATTCGTAATCGTTAAGCTTGTCTCTTAACTTCTAAAGCGCTACTAGAAAGCCAGGCGTGGGGCGCCAGCTTATTCACGAGCGCTTAAAACTAATAACTTCATTATGTCCATGCTGAAATAGTACTCGTTCTCTAGGGCAGTGGTTCCCAAAGTGGTGGTCCGCGGACCGGCACCGGTCCGCGGAGGTATGATCGCCGGTCCGCGGAGAAGTGTTAAAAATAAACAAAATAAACTGTAATTGTTAGTTTATTTGTTTGAAGTCGTGAAATTATGCGAATACTATTGTTGTCAAAAATTTATTCAAATTTCTGTCTTATTATTTTTTTTAAATTTGAAATAATTCAACGTGCCTTATTTTAACTTGCCAGATGGCGAATTCAAACAATTTAAATTTATTCTAAATTTACTAAATCGATGACTGTAGTCAGTTTCGAGCATCGACGTGGTTTCGAGCCTATTTAAGATGCTGATCTATGGTGACATGGGTGAGCAATAACCTAGTAAACGCGTGTAGTATGGAGAATTAGAAAATTCTAACATAGTATAAAACTTTTAGTTTAAATATAAACAAATTCTTTGATTAAAATAAAAGAGCAAGCGTGAGGAAACAAAACTGGACAGGTTTTTTAATAGTAAAAAACAGCGAATGATCGTGATTGCTCAGAAACTCAGAGCGAAGACAATTCAGAAGTGGCTTCTTGTTGGAACAACACGTCCAAGGTGAAAAAGAACGATAGTTCAAGCAAAAATACGATCCTCAATATCTAAAATATGAATTTATTTCGAGCGGACATGCAGCCTTTGCTGCAAGCAATAAATCTTAAACAAATAGGGCATCAATGACATGTAAATGTAGGCTAATTGTAAATAGCCTTATATTTTAGCCTTATTTATAACATAGGTCGCTTTTGTTTGGCATCGCTATTTAGGCCAAAGTTAGCGGTCCGCGAGCTTCACCAAAAATTATTGCCGGTCCGCGGCCTACTGAAGTTTGGGAACCACTGCTCTAGGGCTTATCCCGCCTGTCAGGCCTAATTGCCTTGCAAGGCACCATGGTAACGGCAAGACTTTATTACGAAGCCACATATATTGTCGTCATTGTTATTATTTGTTATTATTGAGTAAGATGAAAAATATCATTTATTGCGGGGAAAATAATGTAAATTAGGCCTATATTAGTAGATTGAACAGGCTAGAAGATAGTGAAGACCAGCCAAGCAACACTAAACTTGATCATTTTCGGCACATTGATTGACATTTATCATGGCATAGTTAGCTGCTACTCAAAAACGTGTAAGTCAATTTTAAGATTGCATTTTAATACTCAAGATTAAGTAGGTCTAATTTTAATAGGCCTAAATAACACTCTTGAAGTATCTTATTTTAAATAGAAGTTAAACAGCTTCAGTGTCCTTGTTGGACGTCAAAGGCGAATTTCTTCTTCATTCTTCTTCATCTGTGTCAGCATCCGGCGTATCTGTCGCATTTCGACGTCTCATCGTGTACTCACAAGCAGTGTTGGCTACGATGCTGGCAATGTTGTGGTCAAGACCTTCCAAATCAGGGACTTCAAAGTAGTTTTGCGACGCTGGTGTACTGACCACCATTTCCATCAGAGTTGATTATTAAACAAATGGTCATTATAGGAGAGCAGCTAAAGCCTAATAAGATCTTTTTGTTAAGCCCGCATCAGTCTATAAGTAGAAATTTGCATAGCACTTCTCCAAGGTCTCTCCTAAGAGACTTTCCGGACCCAGGCCAAGCGGGAAAAAGAAATCTTACGGTGAGACTTAACGTGAATGTAGGAACAGGAGGATAGATCGTGCGAGGAAGCCTCTCAACTCGGTAAATACACAATTACACATCCGAACATCAGGTCGACATTCTTGGCGCCTGAGTGAGCTTAGCACTCGGATTACCAAGGGGGGGTCAGTTAGATCTACCACTACTCTTACGTTGCTTTCTCAAACTTGTTTCACCTGGAATAATTTTTTAAATTTTAGACACCTTCTAGGGGGGAGTTCGTTTACACACATTTTGAGGTAAAAAGTGTGATTATATTCCCCATTATTAAGAGTTATGTCCGAAATGCTCGAGGTGCCAGAGAGTGGATGCCACCCGCCTTAGATTTTTTCGACTAGTTCATATATCACATCCATAGTTTAGTTCGAGAGAACGAAATTATTCCATTCTATAGAAGGAATATGGGGCTATATTTTCATGCTCAGGAATAGTCTCTTGATAACCGGAAGTGCTCATAATAAATTAAAATGAGTAAAAATAGGTAATATTTGCATCGCATCGCAACGGTATGTTTCTGCGTAAACGCTTGGAAGCAGCTAAGAATTTATTTTAGCTGTAACAGATATTGAAGATGAAATGAGAAATGTTAATTCAATCCAATTTTAAATTCAATTTGTTTGCCGATAACAAGATGACAGTCAATTATTAGACACAGAGATTTACTGTCTACAGTTAACAATTACGATGATGATAATATAGCTTAGTGCACAATCATTAGGCCTACTGCGTATGTTAGGTAGCAACGGTAGGTTACCCGAAGTAAGTGATCCCATTAGAGGGTCCTATTTGCTAAAAGTCATTACTATAACATGGTAATAGATTAGAAAGCAGACGTAAATGGC
The DNA here is from genome assembly GCA_949752735.1 of Lumbricus terrestris. Taxonomy (NCBI): domain Eukaryota; kingdom Metazoa; phylum Annelida; class Clitellata; order Crassiclitellata; family Lumbricidae; genus Lumbricus; species Lumbricus terrestris. Next base: position 53,020,737 of record OX457042.1, read on the forward strand.
AGTATTTCGGAAAACAAGTAGCCTAAATCGGGATACCTTCACACTGCTTAACTCAAAATAAAAATAAAATAAAGGTTAATGCGATAGTTTATTTTACAGTTTTATTTGTGTGTGCACGGATATGGATTTTAAACTGAGCGAGACTCCTTGATGCACGAATGGCTTTCGATAGGCTATATGTAATTCCATAGAAGAGAGTTCCATGATACTTAATAGCAAAGTTGCATTAAAAAATGATTGTTTCGTATTTTCCCCCAAAAACGTGTTTTTTTAGTGGCGTGTTATTCCATTTTTTGTGTGAATAAATTAATATATTTTCTGTCTGCTATAATTTTCAATAATTTTATTTTTTTCTGATAATCCTTACATTTTAGAAAAAAGCCTACATTTTTAGGTTCCTGCCTGAAATAATATTTATACGAGTTATTTTGATATAAATTTCTTAGGCCAATATAAGTAAAAATTTAGGAATTTTAGGATTCGGCTGTTCCCGGCCAATCCCTCCCTCTCTCCTGAAAAGTGTTCTTCCCCACCTCCACCTCACCACACCCCACCACACTCCGACCTCCACCGGTACGCCACCCGTGAAATTTTGATTTTCTGGAAAAACTTTCTTCCCCTCCCTAGTAGCCTATTGGTTGATTTGGGATATTTTTAGGTGGGTCAATTGATGATAATTTTAAGGGGATAGTGTGTCTTAACTTAAAGGGAGATTTTAGTAATCATTCGTATGGCTTTCTCCTGCAGTAGGCTATATTTAGTTTTGCATGGTGAGTGTCATTATGAAGAGATGTGATTGCACCAACAAAATTGTATGGGTGTATAACTGCGATATGTTTTTTTTTAAATATAATGATGTGAAAGAAGATAGGCCTATGCTACTCTGTGAATTATTATTATGCCAATTTTTTTTAACATTTTGGGTAGCTGAAGATGATTTATTTACACCGCCTTTAAGGTAACAAGTGATTATATCTCACACCACGAAAAGTTACACGCAACATATCAGAGAGGTCGATACCACCCACTTAGATTATCGACTAGCCTATATCATAAAGTATCCACAATTTATTTTGTACGAGCAACAAGCTATGTCATTCTATGGAGGGAATGTGGGACTATTATTTCCATGGCCACAAATTTGTCTTCTGATAACCGTAGTAGGCTAATCGTTGGCCTATAATAATTATAAAATGTGTGAAAATGGATGATTTCTTTGTCACAACGCAAACCGATATTTCTGCCTAAAGGTTTGTCGACAGCTGCTGAAGAACTTATAATTATTAGCCTAACAGAATAAGACGACAGGATTTCCGGTTGGGGGTGAAGCCCTTCCTCCCTCTGAAGGAGCAACTAGAACATTTTTCACGAGGATGAGAATATTGCAAAAAATTTGCAAGCGCTGAAGGCACGAAGCTACTAGTACCGAAGCAGCGAAGCCCGTACCGACTAGGGGGAGGGGGTCTGGGGAGCGTCGCAAGCTACTCCAGCGGGGCATGGGGCGGAGTCTCAGAAACGAGCGCATTTTGAATTGTTGATATCGACTAGAGCACGTTTCAGGCTATTGTTTGCTGGCTGTTTATGAACGATAAAGTCATGAAAATGTCACGAGGAAGTCGTTTTGCGGAGTTGCAGACTACCAGGATGATATAATCATTTCAAACCATGAAACCATGCTGCGGTTTGCCAATTTCTAAATTCAACGGAGATGTCATAGAATCTGGATGAGCGACTAAAGCAACGATTTAAATAATAATGTTCGACTCATCGTGTGTTGAGATTTGGTCAGTTAGCCTACCGAACTAACCTGCATGCGCGAGCTATGATGTGCGGTCCATCATGGTATTCGAGCCTTGATTTTCTGCTTTCACAATGCCCAATGTAGGCTATTATTGCATTAATCTGCACAGCAAGAAGATTATAGTTATTAAGTCTAACAATTTGATGAACAGACCGAAGGTGGCTACAGTGACGTGGGTTTTTTCGGGTCCTATGTTCACAAGTCTAATCTAATCTAATCTAATCTAATAAAGCATTTGTAAAGCGCCTCTCACAGCAGAGCTATTCAGAAGCGCTCTCAGCGTGACAGGCCCATGAAAAAAGAAAAGTCTTCAAGCAGCGAAAAGATGCAGGTGAATTTCCTACAAGAATCCTGCCACGAATTTCAGAAGGAAGGTGATTCCAAATTAAAGGACCAACAATAGCAAAAGCTCGGTGTTGGGTTAATGATGTTCGTGATCTGGGTACAAATAGATCAAAGCGGTCAGCAGAACGAAGAGGGCGTGAAGATCTTGCAGAAAGAGGCTTACACATTAAGTCACACAGGTATTTAGGCGCTAAGCCCTGCAGGGACTTAGTAACTAGAAGCAAGACTTTGTATCTGATTCGGGCAAAGATCGGAAGCCAGTGAAGGTCATGAGTCATGAATGTAGAGATGTGCGAGTATGTTCGTGAAAAAATGCTTGATGCAACCCCACTTGGTGGCGTTGTGTCCTTTGTCGGCATTGGTCGCAATGATAGGAGACTCATCAATGAGAAATGCCAAGTCTATCTTGCAATCTACAGTAATTGAAAAATAAATAATTATTATTATTTCAAAGTAAAACTTTTATGAAGGAACAATCATGGGCGGAGACCTGGGGGGACAAGGGGGACGGCCCCCCAATGGAGGTGTTGTTGGGGACGGCCCTTGCATTTGTCCCCCAATCGTTGAGCGTCACGACTAAAAAAGGTCATCAACATTTTCGGCGGCGAAAATAGAAAATTTCGTCAAAATTTCGCCGCCCGATGACTAAAAAAATTAAAAATTAAAAAAGGTCGTCAGAAATTTTAGCGGGCAAGATAGAAATTTTTTGGCGACACTCAGAGCCATTCATCCGTCAAAAAACTCTCGTCTTTCCGTCCCGTCCCCCCCTCCCCCAAGTCTCCGCCCAGGTCTCCGCCTATGGAACAAGGTTTCTGCCGTTTATTTGTATTTGCTTAGACTATGATATATTTAGATGAGCGTGAACAGTTACTCTACCCAATCAAGTCGAGAAGTTAGTAATCATTTAGATATCCGTCATTATCAATCTTCATCGCCGTCGTCTTCATCAGTTGCGTTCCAGACTATAGCGTTTCCACGACTCTTTCAAAGGCAGAAGCTAAGACACGACAATTGATCGGTAGCCGATCGAAAATCGCCCTCCCCAATACCGAGCTCCATTCCATCTCCCTCTATGACCGATACATTCTGTTCATTCTTCTCGGACAAAATCTCATCCCTTCGCTTCACATTGCAGTCCCTTCTTGATTCACAATCCTCCAACACTGATCCACCTCCATTTCCAAATCCTGCCCCTGCTTTCTCTCAGTCATCCCTTCCGATACTCCATCCCGCCTCTGAAGCTGAAGTGTCACTCCTGTTAAATTCTCTTCCTAACAAACAGTGTGAATTAGATCCTATCCCAACTGCTCTCCTAAAAGACTGCGCCTCCGTCCTCATTCCTATAATCACTAAAATTATCAATCTTTCACTCTCCACTGCCAATTTTCCAATGGTCTTCAAGCAATCTCTCGTCACTCCTCTTCTGAAAAAGGCAAATCTTGACATGGAAAACCTATCAAAGACCACAGAATGAATCTGGAAAATGACGCATAAAACAAATCTACAGAAGAAATCGGTCTACTGTATTGCAAGAACAGACTGTTGGCCTAGTTATTATAGTGGTTAAGATTTACATCGTAAAATAATTTTTCATGTCTTTTGTGATTTCTGTTCTTGTGATTTGTTTCAATTGCATTACTGTATGTCTACAGTGTGATTGTTTGCGGTCTGTTATCCTGATTGTCCAATAAATAAAATTTCTATTATTATTAGGTCTATTACTAGCCTAATTAACCGCGTCAGCGCCGTTCTATCAGTGACACTTGAGTTGGACTGAATCAATAAATCAGTAGGCCTAGATGGCCCAGGTTACCTAATATTGTCTGCGAGGAAACCAGCACATGCTTTCGAGCACAACCCTAGCTCCACATAATAATGCAAATGGACAAGATTGCTTTTTTCAACATTTTGCCTACTTGACTGATTTTTACCTATTTCCAGCTAGAGCAAGTTATTATGATCGACGCTTACAATGCATGGATACATTCCACTAAACACATGAGCTTAGTTAATTTAACTAAGTACGGTAAAGACCTACCTTGGGTGACATTAGTAACATTGATAGATGACACAACTGCCGTAGTGAGTGAAATGCTGACCAGCAAACAGATGCCAAGCTTTTTTGCGTGAAACTGGAAAGGCCAGGACAGTGTTTCGTCTGGCTGTTTCAAATAAAATTAGGGTTTCTAAGTTAGACATTAGGCCTACGTCGATTTTCGTGTCCCGTCTTCTGATGACTGTGTAATTATGCATCAAGACATTTTATTCAATAAGTATACGAACGGTGCTGTTAAAATGCCTATGCAAATGGTCAAAACCATTATGCAAGAAGATTCAGAACAGTTCTCTGAGCCTACCATGAGTTCCAGTAGGCGTGGCCTAATAGTTAAGAACGCCAATCGTAATTTGGTATGTGCACTTGTTATAGCGACCCTTCAAGCTCGCTACTCAGAGGCGCTCCCGACTGCAGAACGGACACTGCATCGGAGTTTCACGCCGAAGCGCTGAGCAATTGCGAGTGAAGGACTTGCCCAAGGTCCCTACGCGGCGACTTGAGGTGGATTCGAACCTTCCAGCTTCAATGCAACGACACCACCACTACACAACCGCGCCCCACAATTTTATTTTACAATTTTAAACTCCACTCATTTTGTAGATGCACTAAAAAAATTCTGCTACGTTCTTGGGCGGATATAGGCCTTTGTTATTTTCACTTTATAATAGTGTGCGTTGACTTCAACATATCTTCGATTATGCATATTATAGGCCTAGGTTTGTTTAGTGATGAAATATAATTTATGTTCTGAATAGGCATTGAGCAAGCTTATTTATTTTTGCATGATAGGATAGCATAGACACCCATGGCAGCAGTTTCTTGTTGGTTTTTGAGAAGGCTGTATGGCTATCCAATATTTTATCAGGTCTGCATGAGATAGGTCAAGCGTGTGACTACAGAAATGTTTTAGCCAGCATAATAATTTTTTTATTAAGTTCGTCTCTTACCGTTTGGCCTACTAAGAGCGAATACCACGCAAATATTGTTGTTCGACGACTAAAAGCAGAACAATAGTAAACGTAGGACATAGGTTCTTAAATGAGCAGAGTTACTGCCTTGTTATTGAACTGAAATCAGTCCTAAATTTAATTGTTGTCATTCTTGGTCGATCAATCTTGGTCGAACTGAAGTAGGCCCAGGTGCACGTCTTTAATCTGTTCTATTATTCCTGTTCACAATAATTTTGTTCTTCTTGCTTTTAAATGATTGAAGTCGGCATGGTAAACCTGTCTCTGAGGAAACAAACAATAATTCATCATCTCGGAAATTCATCCTGTCTATTTTCAAACTCATTGTTTTGAATCACAGGCGGGGCAGTGAATTGATTTTTCTAACGTAGCCTAGGCCTATGTTATTGACCTACGTTTGAATTTAAATTGAAATCAGCAGTTAATATGAAAACTATCAATAATTATTCTCTGACATTTTCATGCCGGTTATGCAATAAATAATATCACCAAAAAGCATTCTAGTCAGTGAATACCAGGGACCTGCATAGTAGAAATTCTGCGTTAGCCATAATATGTCTATTCCATAGAAACATAAAATAATAGATAACCTTTGGTATTCGAATCGAACTGCTTCTTAACCAACGAAGTTAATGCGAAATAACTCATGAGATAGGTCATAACTGTAGCCTATATGACTGTAATATCGATGCAGTGACTTCGCAGTAAAGAGGATAATATTTCATATTTAGAATAATGAACATTGGCATAGATCACATTTAATCTGTTGTTTGTTTTCTCACTGTCTGAATGATACACAGCTTAGCCGAAGTCAGAGACGCATCGTTGCTGCTGTAAAACTTGTAGATCAGATCTCTCTCTGTTTCGCGACTAGAATATTGCAAATGACAAATAACAAATTGCGAACACCTGTTTGTAACAATATTATCAAGGAAATATCCATTCATCGTTTGTGAAATTGTGAATTCACTGGGAGCCTTTTGTTGTAGACTAATAGAAACAGACTCAGACAGAGTCGGACTCTTAAGGGCATTGAGCCCAATGATATCGATGATGGTATGAATAGAAAAGGCTAAAACTGAAATTTAATAATTCCTATTATGCCCTCCTTACAAAAGCTCATATGTGCACATTACATTGAGAACTAACTTCTGGTCAGGTTTTGAGACGGCTCTATGGCTATCCAACATTTTTATTAGGCCTATTAGAGATTGGTCATACCTGTGACTAGGCTACATAAATGTTTTGGCCAACCTAATACTATAGGTAGACTGGAACAGGTGAGTTTCTAGTTTAGAGTGAGTATGACAGGAGAGTTGTGAACAGGACGATGCAGAGAGTTCCAGATTGATCGACCAGAAAATGTCAATCAACGCCGGTGTCGCGTGACAGCCTCTCCCCTCCCTTAAAAGTCTCCCTTCGGTGACTTTATTTCGAAACAGATTCTCCACCCGGCGACGGATCTGTTCCAGAATAAATTCGCCCCGGAGAGTATAATGTGCGACCGACACTAAAGCCTATAATGTCGAGTAATTAGCCTATAGGCTAATATAGAACGCCAAAACGATAGGTTACCGTTTATGGGATCAATAATCTGGTTTAAATTTATTCTATTTGACATAATATTATTTTCAATTGGTTTCTGCTCTGGCGGGTTTTGAACCTCTGGAATCTCGCTTTACAAAACCAATCGGAACTCATTGTAGCCTAATCCAATTGCGAACAATAATGGACAGATCATACCTTAGACATTGAAATCATCCAACTGACGTGCGCCTAAGATCAGCGTTCTGTTCATGCCTGTCACGAAATAGAGTATCCCCCGTATTAGGGGTAAGTGGTGCAAAAGTGGCAGGGTAGGGTAAGAGTGGCATCCCCACTTTCGAAGTATGTACTTATTTTCTGAAACCTTTACCTAGTGCGAACATAGACTGTCATTAAGTGTTACGTTTTCATAAGCCAAGAGTTTTCAAAAGTTGAATGGTCAAAATTTTATATCATTTTTTCGATTTTTCGCGTTATTTGCAACTCTCATGAAAATCACAAATATGTTGCTCACTTTCAGTATTAAGATCGCACTTGCTAAAGTTTTATCTTGTATTATGCAGGAAAGTGTGTTCTTTTAAATGCCAAAAGTTTTAAGAAATTAGACAACGCAATAATGTTGATAGATACTCGTAATTATGAGCACCCAAATCGGGGCAAAAGTAGCATTGTATGCCACACTTGCCCCCGTTTTACATGCCACTATTGCCCCATCACTGACACTTTTGCCCCAGTGGTATGGCAGTTTTGCCCCAGTGGTATGCCAGTTCTGCCCCAGCGCTATGCCAGTTTTGCCCACAGGTATCTTACCGGTATAATAATTAGTTAATTAATTGGGTGGCACTTTGGCGTTGTACATAATGTACCATGTGAGTCAACGTTATATATCAGCGTAAAACTCAGCGAGAAAGTCACACTGACGAAGTATTGTGCCATGTCATGAAAATGGAGTCCAGTGGAGATTTTTCGAAATGCCAGGCAACGATAAAGCATGGAATTTCAAGCTATTGACCTACGCCATTGGAATTTTGGATTTGTGCATGCCTATATGCCATGTCTGTGACTTGGAGATCTGCTACACCAGTGCAGGATGAAGTGAAGAAGGCAACCAACGTTTGGTTGGAATCGGCCAATAACACAGAACAATCAGACAAACAAAAAGTGTAGTAACTTTAACAGGATATTCATTCATTAAATGCATTTGTATAGAGCCTATTCAAGGAGACTACTCAGAGGCGCTCCCAACCTCAGCGCGGCAAATAAAACTGTCTTAAGATGAGAGAGGAAAACCTGAGAATGACTTTTAGCAAGGGAGCAGAGTGTCAGAGGAAGGCCATTCCAGGTTGAGGTATATCGTGGAAGTAGGCCACGAGCAAAGGGGGACCGAGAACAGACTTTTCAATTGAACGTTGGAGCGGAAGTGGCGAGCACTAAGAGCAGGGTTACAGAGCTCTCAAAGGTAGGAAGGAGCAAGGCCTAGTAGGCAGTGCCAGACTAGGGTAGAGACCCTATTCTCTATTTGCTGCTTGACAGGAAACTATACATGTAGGCTAGTTGAGAACGTCAAGCGTATAATAGCTGGAGATAATGGCTGAATTTGGGTATGGGGCCAATATGGCGGGCTGCAGAGAGCAGAACGCGATCAAGGCAACTCAGATAGGCACTCTCAACCAGCGTGCTGCCTTAGGCAAGCATAGAAAGAGCAACAGCAGTCAAGTCTGGTGGTAACGAAAGAATGGACACGGGTAGCAGCAACAGTAGGAGTAAGCGAGCGAGCAACTGTGCGTAGTTGACGCAGTTGATAATTACAGACACGGTTGAGTGAGTAGCCTAAATGTGCCAAGCAAAAGTGAGCTCTTGGTCCAGAGCGACACCAAAGTCACGAACTTTGGTTGAGAAGACATAATCAGAAAAGGCAGCACCAATTAATGGTCCATATACAATAGCAACTTCAAAACAGGACACGAAAGTGAAAAGGTTCCAAAAGCTTATGATGAAAAGAAAACTTGGAACATCACCAGAATTCAAAGAATCATAGCAAAGCTCAAATCGCCCCGGAAAACCAGATCTCCGTGTTCAACCACTCAACTGCCTTTGAAAAAGTCATATAAGAGTATCAACTGCCCATATTTTCCTTTGACGAAATTGAGATAAGTGATGAGAGAAAGAGAGAGACTGTTCCTGTGTGGTCCTTCCAGGAAATGTAAACATGAGGGGCTACCAATGGGGCTTAGCCCGATCTTCACCTATGAGGACATTCAGAGCAGTGCTGACTCTGACTCCCAGCTTATGCTCAATGATTGCTCATCTGCGAAGAAATTCAGAAAGTGATGCCGCTGATACTCAGCATATCTTCACCTGTGAGAAATTCAGGCAAGTAGAGCAGCGTTTAGGAATAAAGTGGCTTCATGTAGAGGCTTGACGTCTAGTTCTCTTGTTCAGAAAAGCCATCGCCAGGTTCGTCTGCCTACTGCTGCTGGCAAGCGTAAAAGAAGGGGCGAATATTCAGCAATGCTACATGAAGTCAAGTGCGTGCAAAGCAAGTCTATAGAGGAAAATGTGCATAAAATGGAGCAAAGAGGGGGCTACCTTCTGCGATGGCAGGTACCTGAAAATGGAATGACAATGGAAGCCGAGAAATAAACAATGCATTTAAAGCACACAAAATTAAAAGTCACAACAGACTTATTTCTTGTGTGCTTTTGTCTTTGTTGTTTACTTACTAAAACTTTTGTCTAAATGTCAGAAAATATTTAGCAATGTTGTGATTTTTGTGATTCAAGCTTAATACAGAGTGCCAATTCTGTAGATTGTTAGCAAAACCGGTAGCCTACTTGAGGGATTTCAGGGAAGGTATCTTCTCATCACACTATGCATTGCTGTGTGCAATAGTCTGATTTAATATGTAAAACATAAATTCCTGCTTATTGTAAAGTAAAATTGGTGAAAACGTAGCCTATGTAACTGTCTCTGGGGGTACGAAGGGCATGCCAGTCTTGCCCTCAACAAGGGGTAAAGGTGGCATGATACTCTTGCCCCACATGGTGGGGCAAGAGTGGCCTTTTGGGTGCCTCCACCTCAAGCCAGATTGTGATTAAGAAATCCTATCTAGTAGCAATCTAAGGAATTTTATGGATGCACCGATGATCTACCTACACTACAAAACAAGTTTCATCTTGATATGTCTAATATTGCATATTTTATTCCACATTTTGTGACTTTATGCCACTCTTGCCCCCACCTCCCCTAATTGTATCCCCCAAATTAAAGAAAGTCGGAAAAACCGCTTCCGCATGTATTGCTTTTTGCAAATTAATTTTCATCTGCTTTGTTTTGAACAATAACACTAACAGTAGGGTGGAGCTTATTTTCAAATTTTGCAAATGTGGTCCTCCTGTTATCTACTTTTGTTCATATATATAAGGAAAAAATTCAGGCCAAATATCTACTCTATAGGTGAATATTTACTGGTAGCTCAATGACACTGAAGCTTTACAGTTTACAGGTTCGAAATAGTAAGGATCAGCAATGCATATGGCATTACGGCAATCACAAGCTTGAACTACAGGGTGCGCCATCTTATTGTGGCAAAGCTACCAAGGGGAACAGGTGAAGATCAAGCTGCAGTGGTCTACGTGGCTCTGGAGGAATGGGGGGGGGCATAGCTGATAGAGTTCGAGCAATGTCTTTTGGCGCCTGTGTCCTCCTAGAACAGAAGCTATAGGTAAGGAGCTGCTATCACTAGTATGCAGGCATCACGTAATGGAGCTGATCGTTAGTGCAGTGTTTCAAGTCTGTCTGGGATCCCCATCATCACTGGAAGTTCCACTCTTTAAGCGATTTCAAGGTCATTGGCATTTCATTGATCAACAGAAATATGAAACAGGATTAACAAATAACACAAGATCACTGCAAGACATCAAAGATGCTGCTGTTCAGTTTGCAAACAGCTATCTGGAAAACAGTCAGCCAAGAGACGACTACAGAGAATTCACTGAACTTGTTATTATCTTTCTTTTTTTGTTTTCTTTCTTGGTTCCATCCCACAGAGAGGAGTCCGATTTATGGCACCTGGAGCTATGCATCAATGCATCATGCACGCTGGCTCTCAAAGGTAATTTACTGTTTGAAGGTGTGGATATTTAGGGGCCAGTTCCAGTTAACACAAAGAGAAGAAAAGGGACTAGAGGATGTTTTTGTATTTGCTGCACAGTGCACATGTGTACTTGAAAGCCTGGATTTCAGCTCCATTGGCAGCCAGTGCTCCTTACAATGACCATCATCTTCTGAAATCACTTCTTGAATACTCGGCAATCAACAATACAATATCCAAGGCAGCATCTCTAAAATTTTCAATACACGTATGGTATCTGTCGCCAGAATTGATTGCTTTAGCTTTTTTCGACAACCGGGTAAGTTCTGCTACAAAGAGGCTAATGATTACAGCGATGCAAAATGATGATGACACTGAGCAGGGTCACACTAAACGAATCAGTGTTGACCTAGATAAGTTCATTGACAAAAATCTTGAAGAATTAATATCTGCAAAGTCACGGACTCTGTTTGAATTAATGGAACTTCCAGGTACATTTCTCACTGTAGATCGTGACCGGTGGAAAGATAGAGAGGACTACCAGAGGGCTGCAGAGTCAGTACATTCCATGAAAGTTGTCAACGACCATGCAGAACGCGGCGTGGCACTCATCCAGGAATTCAGTGGCCTAATGACTCATGATGAATCACAGAGCTCTTCAGCATTTGCTGCAAGTTGTTCAACAGCACCGCCAGGCTTATCCAGATACCAAGAAAGAGAAACTCGCTGCTTCTACCAAGATAAACTAAGAAAGTTGCATTCAACATCGTACTGAATTTCTAATTTTGCGACATTTAAATTTGTTTCATTACATTTTTTAATTGTAACTCATTAAGTTTTTTTAATGTAGAGTCGACTGACCATTTAATTTATGTGTTATTGTCAGAACATTTTTAATGAGTCTGGTTTACCGAAACAGCTCTTGTATGTTTTCAATTGTAAAAAAGCGTTATTTTTATAAACTTTGTGGTCATTGAGCTACCTCTTAATATTAATGTATCAAGTTCAAATTTTTCTTTAATAATTTGAGACCAGTTGGAATAGCTTTGGATGGCAGGACAACAAAAAAGTAAGTGATTTATTTTTTCCCTATCTTAAGCACCACCCTAACTAACAGGTATGTTTATTCATACTAGATAATTTGTTTTGCCCTGTTTTTAGAGCACTTAAAACATTCAAAACACTTAAGAACACTCAGAGTCACTAAATAAATTCGAGTTGCCTTTATCTGAGCATTGCATAGGACACTTAAAACAATTAGTCACTTTAATTTTTGATTACAGCACAAATGTTTTTATTGTGCGCATTTTTCAAAAAAGGGGATAGAATGGTTTATCTCCCCGGATAGTATAGACCGGTTAATTCCATCCGGGGGGATAGATTAATTCATCCCCCCGGATAGCTTTCAGGGGGGATACACCTTTTCGTGTCACCTGCTCACCTGTTTCCGCTTAGCTTATTGCATGTGATCGTGTGTAGACCTGTTTGCATGTGAGTGAGTTTATAGCCTAAGCGTCATTAATTTTGTGTAATGATTTGTGCGTTATATGTTTTCGTGTTCGTGTGTGATATGCAACATTTGCACTGAACGACCATCGTGTAGTGCTAAATTCTGCTGTATTTCTGAAAGCTGCTGTAAGCATTCAATCGGTGGATGTCTCTCCTAGTCGTAAGAAAGACGAGAAGGCGAGAGCAATAATGCACTAAACAGTGGCGTAGCCAGGAATTTAGGATGGGGGTGGGATTATGGCCGGATACCGTTTTTTGCTATTTTTTCTTATTTAAATGGATAAATAACCTTAAAAACCTTTTCCCGGAGCCAATGGGGGTTTTAACCCCCGAAACCCCTCCTTGCCTACGCCACTGGCACTAAAAACCTTAGCAATCAAATCCAGAGAATCGGAAGACTCTGTTATAAAGATGCACGCATCATCATCATCATCATCATCATCATCATCATCATCATCATCATCATCATCATCATCATCATCATGTGCACACACAAACCATTGTTTCACGCGATAGCCCCTATCCATCTATGCCACCAGTCAGCTATCGATAGGATTCAGTTGGTTGGTTCCACGCGTCTGCATGACTCTGCCACTGGTGACTCTTGAAAAAAGGTTCACTCAACCTTCCATTCGGCAGATGGCGTTGCTGAAATTAGTAGGGTGTGACGAACGCTCTGTTGGCTGCCGACAGTGATGACTTGTGGTCATCCGTTAATCTTATGGATGTAATGATACTGCGTCATGAAATAAAAAAATTCTTGTCTTTCAGACTATAATTGTGTACCTACCGTAGTGTTCTGCTTACTGCTGTATTTATTCGTTAAAACAACATTAACATCATATTATACGCACGTTCAGAGAGCACCTCTGATTAGCTGTTGCTGAAGAGCCACTGTATAAATTCGCATAACCATACTGAATAATGATGCTTTGAAGAAGTGCGGTCGAAATCCAGTCAGAGATATAGGTCACTATTGCAGCGTAGCTAGACGAGCTGATGGACAAAGAATGGAGGAACAGTTGGTAAATGGTCAAACCTTTAGCTGTGCTCATCGTCATAACTGGCAGGCAGAATTGCTTTTGACCTTGATTAATAATTTTAAAGCCTGATAATTAAAAGAACCTAATTTAGCGTAAATACCAAAATTTCTATTTTATCCATTCATTCAAGCATTTATATTGCACCTATTCAAAAAACTACTCGCAGATGCATAAAACTCCAGCACGACCATAGAGAAGTCTTCAAGTGCTTATAGACTATGTCAGAGAGTGGCCTAGAAAACAGGCCCTACGCGCTTCATCATACAAAGTCGTGTGGAAAGTTCTGTGGATAGTCCGATTGTATCAGGAACTTACTTTGCACCTCACTTCAATCGTCTCAGTCCCCCCCCGCTTTTACCAAATCTTCTCTTTTTGCTTGATTTCTCTCAACAGCTGCTTCAAATACATTTATCTAATCTTTTGCCACAGAATTTCTTAAAGTAGACTACATGAAGCAAACGATAAAAGCATTCACTTTATTAACGTCCGGTTTGTAGGGCCTAAACGAATTCTCCATGTATAAAACTCAAGCAGAATATATTTTTCAACACTGAAACGTCATTCTCAAACTTTATCAAGAGTAAAAACAGAATTCATAGTAGAAAGCATGAAACAACAACGATAAAAGCAATCACCTTATTTACTTGAAGTTGGCAAACGAATTTTCAATGTAAGATTGTCTCAAACAGAACACATTTTCAACAAAGTTATCTCTGTGTGCAGATACTAAAAACAGGAAACGACACCTATTTACACGATATGTCGGTTAAGTTTAATCAATATCGTGTCCAAAGCTAGGCTTTGTTAACGTTGTCATTTTCTCCTCTGAAACGGAATACGACTACAATATGGCCACTAGAGAATTTAAGAAAAATACCCACTAACTAATGTGCTAATGGTAATAGCAGGAAACGACAATTATTTACACGATAATTGTGTCTGCAACGTTTATTCAATATTGTTACCATAGATAGGCTTTGTTAACGTTGTCGTTTTCTCCTTTGAAACGGAATATAGCTGCAATATGGCCACTAGAAAACTTAACCTTCGGGCTACCAAGGGTGGTACCCCTAGGTTTTCCCAAATAATTCTTGTTTCGTTTGGAATAAAATTATGCCATTTTAGGTACGGTAGATGTAGAGTGTAGACATTTAGGGGTAAAATTTGTGATGATACCCCATACTAAAAGAGAAGGCCCAGCGGAGGGAGGAGTGGCGACATTGGACAGCCGAACCTGCCTAGTGGCAGAGAACCAGAAGAAGAAGACCCCATACCGTTCAAGATTTATACCCGATATACCCAAGGTACCAGAGGTCGATACCACCGCCTTAGATTATCGACTATATCTTGTCCGTCTATTAATATGAAGGGACACAAATTATACCATTCGATAGAGGAAATGTGTAGTTACATTGTGACTGCGTTGTTCTTGAACGTATGTAATCTGATTGATTTAACAGGCTTGCATATGCTGGTTGCGACTCGGAGTCTGAAGTCACTAACAAGTTTGTTACAACGTCAAACTCTCTGACTCGCATGCAAGTAGGGATCCACTTCTTCTGGACACATATTCTGACATGGATCATGATCTTTTGAAGTCATTTTCAAGAAAGAGTCCTTTTCTTTCGACCCAAGATCCGTGATTTGATTCGCTTCTTTCAGACTCAGATCTAAGGAGGGCTCTTTTTCAGGTCCATATTCATGTATTGGTTCACTTCATTCGGCTCTAGGTCCAAGTATTGGCCCACTTCATTCGGCTCCAGGTCCAAGTGTTGGTCCACTTCATTCGGCTCCAGGTCCAAGTAATGGTTCACTTCATTCGGCTCCAGGTCCAAGTATTGGTTCACTTCATTCGGCTCCAGGTCCAAGTATTGGTTCACTTCATTCGGCTCCAGGCCCAAGTATTGGTTCACTTCATCGGGTTTTAAATATCTCATATCGTCAAATGTGGTGCCATTGTGCATCGTCGGTCTTTCTCTGTTAATGGCTTCTCTTTGTGGCACATCTAATGATTCATACCTGCTGTGCCCCCTTACATCAAGCGAGTGTGGCATCACATATCCTGCGTTTCCAATGTCGTCCAATACCGTATCAATCGAATCATAACCTATTTGGTCATACTCGCCGCTTTCTCTTGCTCCCGAACTCTTGTTGCTTTTTACTACTTCCCCCACAGGGAGATCAATCAAATCATGTGCCCCATCCTCATAAATAGTGCTATTCGGTATTTCCTTTTCTTTCTTTTGTCTGTCCACATCTAAAATGAAAAGTTGCACACTTAGGCTACATTATTATTGTCTGAGCACGTTACATTCTTGAACTTTAGAGACAATAATGACTCTGAGTTTACCTGAAATAAAAGTGTTTTACAAAGTGGACAGTCATTCCAGGGAAAGGATGTTCAAATCACTTCGAGCGCAAAATTTTTACGAGTTATTTACTCATGAGTTTACATGCCAACTTGCACATACAAAATAAATACACTGACTGCACACTGTAGGTGCATGGCTAGGTCAAGCTAGTAGGGAAGGTGACCAGGCTGTTTAGTGTTTATTCAGGCTGGGCTAGTGAAGCATTTACAACTTTTTCAGTGCTTATCTTAAACGGCTTCGCTTGCTTCACCCAACTGTGGTTCGCATAGTTTTCTTTTCGCCGTCCACATTTTTAAAATTCAAAATCTCGGCGCTTTGTCATCAGAATTTGAGCCTTTTCCACTCACATACAATAGGCCTACTATTTCCAGTTTCTTCGGGCTTTCTTTTATATTCTGCGTTGCTTTCAGCATAACCTAAGCTACACTTTACTAAGATAGACTTGCTAATAGCTAGTTATAAATATCTGAAGTCCGTGAACTTGTTAATCTTTATCGACTAAACGACAAGATGAAGGCCAATAGTTTCTCGCTGTTTCGTCTATCAATCGAACCGTATCAAATCGTAAAACAATGCACCCTAAGCATTAACTTTGCACGTCTCCTAATAGACGTTAACTTCCACATAGCCTACTCTTAAAACGACATCTTTCAACACTCTCCTGAAGTAATGATCCCTCAGCGCCCAAACCTTTCTGTACGTCCGTCAAGACATTCTCTCGACATCGCTTTGTCTCTCCCTGTGTCTCTCGCTCTCAGGCACGCGCCGCCCAAATTAATTATAGGCCTACACGTACGCCTGGTAAACATGCTAATGTCTGAGACGACAAAGTCGTCGCACAGTCAATAATCGATATACAAATGCAATACAAAGGTAGCTTACAAACCTCATTTGAGATGTCGCAAAGTAGTAGTAAACAACTTAATGGGATTTCTGTTTTTGCCCAACCCTGTGTATTATTCGCTAAAAAGACTATATTCAACCGACTCTTTACCACCGAAACGTCGTTTCCGACGGGAGTCAAGGAAAAGTCCGGTGAGAAGTAGAAGAACACCGATTGCTCCGGCGACTAAGATTATCTTCCACACTGCCCATGTATCCTCGTCCTTTGTGATGTTCACTGCCGAATAAAAATGTTAAGTTATGTTATGTAAAGACATTCACTGCCACTTAAAAATTCTCATAAAAGTATTCAGAGGCAAATAAACGATATAAGCATTCGCATTTTACTTGGTTTCTTTATATGCTACATCTGTTATCTCTATAGACTATAGGCAACTACATGTAGATGTGTTACCCGGCGTTGCCCGGAAAATTTAGGGTTTTAAACACTACTCCACTGTGTTGTCCGCTAAATTTCGAGTTTTCGCCAACCCTCCACCCCACCCCCGCTTCCCCAAAAAGCCAAACGTGACCCGCCCCGTGTGTGCTGACTGTGACCTAATACAATTATTGCAGGCTGTCTGTTCTGTTAGTATAGTTAATATTTGTGTGATCTGCGTTCTTGTGCATAATATTGTTTCAACTGCATAATTGTAAACTGTAACCGGTTTCGGTTTGCCAACCGGATTGCAACGGAAATTATTATTGGGCGCGTATGACGTCATGCGGACTGTGGACTCTTTACTAAAACGGCAGCGTGAGTTATTATTGATTAAACCTGTCTTAAAACGCTAATAACTCTGGTTTTAAATTGAATTAAAAGCGGAAAATAGTTGCGTTGACCTTGTAATTTGGGTAAGAATCAATTGCAAAAATTTTGGTAAACCGACGCTGTTTGATTTTCCACCCTACTTTGTTATGAAGAGTCAAAACACATCCGTACAAACAATTAATATTAGGCCTACTAAAAGCGAATACCACGCCAATGCTGTCGTTCGACGACTAGAAGCAGAGCAATAGTAAACGTAAGACTTAGGTTCTTCAATGAGCAGAGTTACTACCTTGTTATTGAACTGAAATCAGTCTTAAATTTAATTGTTGTCATTCTTGGTCGATCAATCTTGGTCGAGCTGATGTAGGCCTAGGTGCACGTGTTTAATCTGTTCTATTATTCCTATTCACGATAATGGGTAAGAATCAATTGCAAAAATTTTGGTAAACCGACGCTGTTTGATTTCCCAGCCTACTTTGTTACGAAGAGTCAAAACACATCCGTACAAACAATTAATATTATATGGAAAGGGACAAACTTTCGGAGTTATAATATAAGATAGCAGCCATCTGTTGAATCTCTGAAGTTTTATTAAGTGTCGTATCATAGTAGCCTACTGACATTTTTTTAAAAGTTGCCATCCGTTTTTAAAAATCGCGAAGCTTCATTCACCATCTAGTTATCATTTATTAAGTGCTAAACATCGCGTTTAGGATTATGCTCATCTACAATGTGTGCACCTGTCTTGTGTTGATAAGAGAGTGTTATCGTTTGATTTTCCCTGCTGTATCCGTTATCAACATTGCACCTGTATTCTCCGAGATATTCAACGCACTCCAAACAGTTTTGATAAATAATTATTGTCAAATTCCCGTTCGATACATAAACATAAGGAGGTTGATCACGAACTAAGTGGCCAAAAGGTTCCGTTTTGTACCATCGTACAATTGGAGGAGTACTTGGATCAGAAGTTGCATGACACTCAAAGACAAGTTGTCTTTCTTCCAGAAAATCAACTGACACATCTCTTGAACCTCTGATACTCACACTTGTCCTAACTGAACAACAGAAATAAATGCAGAACTTCCGAAAATAATTTACGCACAACTATTTTTAATGTGCATTCTCAATATACAGGGTGGGCCAAAAATTACCAGCCTAAGGTGTTTTAACAATATATAGGCCAGAAGTAAGAACGATAAAGAAGAAATCGATTCAATCAATCCAACACGAAATAAAGCTACATTTTTGAAAGCTGAATTTTTGCAAACACTCATCTAAACTAGTGAATTCAGGTACTGAACTCGTTTTTGTGAAATCTGTGTGAAAATTACATAAAAATGAGATACTGCTTGTTTGCTTAGTATCGAAGCAGTAACTCTTCATTATAGTAGCGGGTTGGTGAGAAAATGTTCACTTTGCATCAAATTTGGTACATGCACCGAACAAGTCCAATGAAAAAGACTTGTCAATAAGGCCATCGCAGATTTGCCATCTGACCCCAATTGCAGCCATTTTCCAAAATGGCTGACCGATCTACAGATTTTTAAATATATCAGCTTCTATTTCACTTAGAAGGGTCATCTTAGTGCCTAAACATACATATTCATGTGCAAGGATTCTAATAGGGCTACGTAGAATTTCACCTAACCTCCGTGCCGGCCACTTTTCAAAATGTTCCACCAAATGGGCATTTTTCAATATATCAGCATTTAATTCACATAGAATCTTCATCTTGGTACCTAAACATACATATTAAGAGGCAAGGATTTCAAAGGGCCATCTAAAAAATTTAGGGCCTCAATGGCGGCTATTTCCAAAATGGCCGACCAAAATGGAAAGTTTTACATTTCTCAGCATTTAATTTGCTTAGAATCGTCATCTTGGGGTCTAAATATACATAATTATATAAAGGCAAGGATTTCAATAGGGCCATGACAGATTTTCCTCATGGCCTCAATGTCGAACATTTTCCAAAATGGCCGACCAAGATAAAACTCAATTTCTGAACTTTCAGTTTACTTAGAATCGACATATTCGTGTCTAAACGTGCATAGCCTATTAAGGGCAAAGTATTCCAAGGTGCCAGAAACTCTTATTTATGGCGAAAGACTGCGTATACTTGGAGTGAATTCATATTTTTGGCCGGTCATTTTGGAAAATAGCTGCCATTAAGATCATGGGAAACTACCTAATTATCCTATTGGAATCCTTACTCTTAAATGTGTATGTTTTGACACCAAGATGACGATTCCAAGTAAACTGAAAGCCGAGATATTGACATATCCATCTTTTTGGGTCGGCTATTTTGGAAAATGGTTGACTTGGTCGCTATTTAGGCCATGAAAATTTGGGATGGGTCCATTGAATCCTTGTGCTTGTTTTGACATCAAGGTGACCATTCTAAGTGAGTTGAAAGCTGAGATACTGAAATATCTGTAAGTCGGTCGGCCTATAAAATACATTGCAAGCTAAGCAAGGAGACAGTTACTCAAGTTATTGTATCATTGACGTCGTACTAAGCAAACACACAGCAACTTGAGTTACTGTCTTTTTTTCTTAGCAGGATGATACCTCAGTTGAGTTACGGTGAATTTTGTTTCAGTTTTTTCATGTTCCCAGACAGACACGGTTTCCATGCTTCTAGATATGACAGAATATGTTGTCACAATGAAAAAAAGAAGTGCTAACTCAAAAACGGGAAAAAATTAGTCCTTTTTACTTAGCACGCTAGTATAGACTGACATAAACTTTAATTTCCGTGCTCAATGACTTACTTAATTGCAGACCAAGGCCGTAGTTTTGAGTGTTTGAACACACCTCCCTCCAAATGAAAAATGGGGGGAAATTAATTGATTCACTAGCGATAGCGATTTTAGAAGAAAAACCATGAAATATAGGGTGACACGAAAGTTCGTTCACCGTTTTCAAAATGCGCTATCTCCGTAACGGCTTCATATTTCTCTATAATATTTTGTCAGTGTATACACCAGTCAAATGAAAGATACTGGTACAAATTTCATTGTGATCCGGTCCGTTTTCGACATTATTTATAAGAAAATGTAAAGACGACCAGTTTTTGCTGAAAAACTGCTTTCATCAAATTAACACAATAAAGAAACCGTGAATACGCCTAGCCTCGTATACAAGCGTGACAAGACACTGTTGTTACCTATGTAGGACATACACAGACGTAGGCTATAATTAGTGTACAGTGTCTCCTTTCTGCTTAATGACAGCACTGACTCTATTCGGCATGACTGGATCAGCCTCTGAAGTGTCCCAACTGCTATCGATCTCCAAGCTCGTTGGAGGCGACGCTTGAGCTGATCAGTGTTCTTTGGCTTAGAATCTTTATAAACGCTGAGAGATAAAATACTCCACAAGTTCTCAATAGGAGAGAGGTCCTGAGAGTTGGGTGGCCAATCCTTCGGCTTTATGTGTGACGGAAGGTTGTCGTCTAGCCACTATGTCGTCACAGCTGATGTAGCCTATGACAGCGTGCGCCATCCATGATCCTGCTAAAATGCACCTATAGATCATTGTCAACAAAAAACTTTCGTTGCATGACACAGCCGTTGTCGTTTTCTCTCACGATCTGCTCGAGAATGTTGGTGATGTACGTAGTACTATGAGTTCAAGCTGTACCATTTGGCACAAGGTGAAGTTTAGTGAGACCCATGGCAGTCATCCCACCCCAAACCATCACCGACGGACTAAACTTCATCTGTGGAGCAGGCGGAACGTACTCCTTCCATGCAGGATAGAGTCAGTGCTGTCATTAAGCAGAAAGGAGACACTGTACGCTAATAACCTACGTCTGTGTATGTCCTATATAGGTAACAACAGTGTCTTGTCACGCTTGTATACGAGGCTATAGGTGTATTCACAGTTTCTTTATTGTGTTAATTTGATGAACGCAGGTTTTCCGCAAAAACTGGTCGTCTTTACATTTTCTTATAAATAATAGCGAAAACGGACCGGATCAAAATGAAATTTGTACCATTATCTTTCATTTCACTGGTGTATACACTGACAAAATATTAGAGAGAAATATAGGGCCTATAGCCGTTACTGAGATAACGCATTTTGAAAACGGTAAACGAATTTTCGTGTCACCCTATATAATCGTAAAATTAAAGTCCTTTACGCCGTAAAGCTTTTCAGGACGAAAAATCTTCAAAAAACCAAGATATCAAGCGACGACCAAAAAGATCTTCAGATATTTGTTATGCCTAAAAAGTCGTCAAGAAATTTTTAGGACTAAAGAAGTCCTCATAAATTTTTCGCCGACAAAAGTTGGTACACACACCCCCACCCAATCCAATCTTGGCAACGGCCTTGTTGTAGACATTTGCCTATTTTGTAGTAGGGCACAAAATCCACCTCAAACCGCCTGTTTCGTCCTTCGGCGTGAAAATCCAATTCGCTGGAGTGCGAGCGCTTCCGAGTTGGAATCTTGAAGGGACGCTCTAATAAGTGCATATATACACGTACTTTTACCGATAGCAATAGTGGGGAATTGATTTTCATCATCGATATCGTTTTTTCTAATTCAAATATTTTTTTTTAATCAATGGGGATCCAGCTAGACCCCAGGTTAGCTGCTGCATAAGTTTTCACACGTGAGCTGTTGAAGGTTAAAATATAAAGCATGCCAAACATGACATTAGGCCTACTAACATTCATGTTGGATAATAAATTTTGATTATTCCATAATAAATGTCAATACAGCTGATAATTAATTATCAATATTATCAATAAATTTTAGATGTGGCTTTTGAGTTTACCGTTGAGGCCCTCGTCTTCAGGAATTATTACGTCTGCGGACAGGGGTGCCGAAAAGGTTGGACATTACTGCTCTACATTGTCAGCTATCCACCTTTTTGCTCCTTTTTCTTTCGAAGCTCAGACCCTCTGAACAACGAGGGCTTGACCTTCCTTCCTGCGTTGGGATGGAGTATCAGCCCCGCAACTGGAGACGTCCGCGAAACGTCATATGTGTTTCAAAGCCTTTCGCTGAAGATTCAGCGCTTCAATTTGGTTTTGGTGAGTACTTTTTCCACTGGAACCTTGACGAATCTCCTTTAGCCGATAGTGTTTAAGTCCCTTTGAGATCATGGTTACTGCGTGATTTCAAAAATAATAATATCTGTTCCATCCAGTGTGTCATGAGGAAAAGAAGCAACTCTAGCTAGACCCCAAGAAGACCGCGGAGGTTGTAGAAGATTTTTCGATGAGGATCTCACACGTTGTTGTTTCTATCCCGCATGCAGAAGTCAGAGTTGTAGTCCGGGGATAAGGTGAAGCAGTGCTTTATTGGTGATCAAAGCATAATAATTTTATTATTTGTGTGTTATCCATAGAGTAACACGCATCCGAATAGACACGCGCAGTTGAGTTTAGCACCGGTGTAAAGGTTTCAAATTACCCCCTCCTAAACATTACCCCATGCAAACTGTAAATTGCATCAATCATCGCGTTTATTACACCAAAAATATCAGAAAAATCATACCACTTCTTGTTTTAGTCTGAAGATTTTCATCCGTCATCCCACTTCGTGGTTTCTTATCAACATTTTCATCTGTAGCTAAAATACTAATCGCCGCTGAAGTTACAATGGAAAAAATGGCTTCAAGGTTATTTTTTTTCGGATCACAAAATTGATAACATACCACGAAGTGGGATTGTAGCGATTTAGGAAATCGCTATTAATTATTTTAATATAGATATGATTTCCGGCTTACTTACTATATTTTTGGCAACACTGCCATGGATCGAGTGCTGTATCTAAAAATAGCATTTCGTGCTGCAACGCGCTAATGATCATTATTATGCTGCGAATTAGCATATGCAAATGCAGAATAGTCAGAAGCGAAGGATTGAGGGCTTCTGATTGGTCCAAAATAGACCGACGCGGCATTCGCCGCTGTTCTAACTGAAAATTGACAGTTGGCGACTAAAATCTGAGAGAGTGAGGCCTGTTGAGAGTAAAACGACATTTTGGAAGTTAAATGTGCAATAAATCGAGAAATAAACGTATTCCGATTGAAATTGGCATAGCAACTGGGTCCTCGGAGACAGCGCAACTCACGGTTGAAGTGCTGGAGCAGTTTCGTCCGAGAAACTGGCGAAATTTGATGTTCGTGTGTGAAATTGATATCTGGAAGGCAAAAACGGGCCGAAAAGATATATCACTGACAAGAAATTATCTCAGGGAGGATCAGGAATTTCTTGGGAGCAGGAAAGTATAAACTTTGCTAAGTAGGATCGAAGCTTGTGGCCTCAAATTATTAAATTGCGTTAATAATTGCCGAGCGATAAATGCTACGTGTCAAGATTGCTAAATGTTTGACAATAGGCTAGAAAATGTATAGCAGAGGTAGTTGCTAGTAAATGTAGAACTGAAAAGACTCAGAGTTAAATCGATACTAGTGAACGATACTTAAGGAGATTGTTCTCCTTAGGCTGTAGAGCAATTTCAGTTGAAGCGATAATTTTGTACTGTAGTTAAGACTGTTGGTTTCTGCAATTAAATACTTTAAATGCACAGTCTAGTGAATTACCTGTACAAATAATGTCTGCACCTGATTCTGAAGAGGTGAGGGAGCCTTTTACCATCGGGTGCCCCGTGGGTGAAGATAGGAGTCCTACACCAGAAACTTCTGTGAGCACGGAGGGCGAGCATGTTGTAGCCCCATCCCCGGTATTAGAAAAGCTTTTGAATACTCTTGAGCTAAGTCAGAAACGATACACAGAATTAGAAGAAAATACCCAGAGAGAGATAGAGCGACAGACCAGACAAATAAGAAGGCTAGAGGATCAGATGGCAGAGCTCTCTGTAGGATGTGCCTGTAATTCTGTTGTGTGGGAGGTGGACCCTGACAAGTACCAGAACAGCGGTGTTGTTGCTGCCCGACAAGGCGCCTCGGACATATGTCCTCCCTCGGCCCTGGTTGATGAGAGAGGAGAAAGGTCATATCCTGCAGAAGTGAACTCTGGGCAAGCTGGATCCCTGCTGAGCCGAGTAAACCCTTTCGACTACAATTGCTCTGAACTTCTAGACCATAGGTTGAATGCCACACAACAGAGCGGTGGTGGGGCGCAGTTTGGGGCGTCCGAAGGGCCGACCGTTACAGGATGAAGGATGAAAATCTTCAGTCCAAAACAAGAAGCGGGATGGTTTTTTCTGATTTTTTAGTGCAATAAATGCGATGATTGATGCAAATCTAGTTTCCGGGGGTAATTTGAAACCGGTTTCAAGTTACCGGGGGGGGGGTAATGTTTAGGAGGGGTAATTTGAAACCTTTACACCGGCTGCAACCGCTGAAGTTGAGAAGTTAGTCTGTTCACTGTTGCAGTGGTTAATCCTGGAAACAGTGAAACCCTTGACTAAGATGAGATCGGCTGAGATTGGAATGAATCTGAGGATGGTTTTAATAATACATAATTATTTGGTCAAAACAAACGCGAACGAGTTGACTCACACGGTTCGTAACGCCAAAGTGGACTCCTACGTTGCGGATAGTGTCAGCTGGGTGGACTTTAAATCACCAAGGTCGAAGGATCTGTCTCAATTAGACACCTGAAGGTTGTACACCATAGGAATTCAGACTTTGATTAGACTATTTAAGTTTGATACGGATGGATGCCATTCACTCTGAAATCATGTCAATCTATACAGCACTCCTTGTTTCATATCGGCTGTTTTTAGAAGATGTAAAGCTGAAAACTATCTCAGTCTACTACTATAACTGAATCCTGATTAATCATTGAATTCCGAAAAAAGCAGATAAAACAAGTGTTAAACTGGTGGATTCAGGACAATCTAGGTTAAGTGACATCATAGGTCAAAGGCCATGGTAAAGGTAAAGGTGACGACATAACAAGGACCATGTTTAGTAGATGGTTCATGACAGGTGCCGCTCGCATATACCCGAATCCCAAGCCTTATAGCTCTTCAGCGATATTTTATTTCCGTAAACTGGAAGTTGGATGAACGATGAAAACATGATATTACTGCTGACGTATTGCAGTATCATTAGGAGCTGGATGAGCATATTAATTACCAGAAGTAGAAGTTGGATGAGCGACGAAATCATTGTTTTATGCTATATTGCAACCGTAAAATTAGAGGCTGGATGAACGATCAAAATATTTTTAGTTGAAGTAAAAGTTGGATGAATAACGGAACTGTGATATAGTAGAATTAGAAGTTGGATGAGCGATGAAAAAATGACTAAAACATGTTTTAAATAATTTTACGATGCTATAAGGCTTGGGATTCGGGTATATGATACAAGTACCTAGGCCTATGTGCCTAGTGTGGCACTGGAGACACTGATTATTATTCAAAGTATAGGCGCCTTAGAGTCGATTCTGTATGTTCCTCAATGTTTTGGATGGCATTGTACTACTTTTATGCTCAGTTTGTATGGTCATTCTTAATGTACTAAATAATGCCAATTATGAACGTGCTTCTGAGCGTTTTTTTTTTTATCTAAGTCACTTTCAACCTTATTTCGCGATAAATTATGACTTTTGCCATCACGTTTGATAATATTACATGGATGCAAAGATGTTACCAATTTATTTACTGCAGCTGTGCATCATGGTTTGATCAATGCAATCGTACCCGACTCCTAAAATGAAGTTATTTTGGGAAAATAACTGAAGAGATCGCAAAACCCGACCATCAAAGCAATGTTAGTTTGTTACAAGAAAGGCGGCCGATCAAAGCCTGCTCTTTATAGAGATGATTGATTTGCTCTGCATTAAACTAAAAAAATAAAGTTTTGGAAATAGTATGTGGGTAAAATGGTGACCCAGTCTGCAGCATTCAGTTCCAAGTAGCCTACCTAGGCTCTTCTGGCATATTAGGTGATCAGTTTCTGGCGAAAATAAATTAGTAGTATCGACTTTAGTTCACACAAACATGAGATTTTTTATTGATAAAATCACGAATTATAGTCATTGCTTTAGTTAAAGTCGCGCATAAACTATAATTCAGGGTTTCTCAAACTGTGGTACGCGTACCCCTAGGGGTACGCCAGGCGCAGGTAAGGGGTACGCAAAAAATTCCAGAAATATAAATTTTCTTTGAGTTTATGTCCATCTTTCTTTGAATAACAATTAATTTTAGCGTTCTAAAATGTAACAGCTCGTCATTTCTTTCTTTCACAACATATAATTAGACTCACATACTATACAGTAGGGTATAGCAAGAAAAATGTTTTCGTTTAAAATGAACTTTGGCATAACTTAAAAGGTTGCTCCAGGTCCTAAATGAAAGAACTGAAGAAAAATTGGATCAAATTTATTGCATCTAACTTTGCCGCCGAGCACCTGAAGTTTAGTCTACTTTCGCGGCTGCAAACCATGGCAAAAACACATACCGCGAAAACACGAGAACGATGGTCATGGAAAAAGACAGAAAAGAAAGAGAAAGGAAAGAGGACAACAAGAAATATTATAAATGTCAAGGACTGTGTAAAGTATAGATGATAGACCAGACAATGATTCTAGCTGTGATACAGTTGACTCCGATTCCACAGCGTCAGAATCATAGCTCGAGGGTACGCGTACCCTAAAATAGAATACGTTAAAATACGTACGTACCTTTCAAAAAAATACATTACGCGTATGGTACGTACCGTACCATACATGTGCACGAAAATTTTGTTTATGGCTTACTCGGTGACCCATAGCCTACATGTACGTTCTTACATCACGGTACGTAGGCTATACATGCAGTCAACAGAATGCATCATTGAAATCGGTATTTCCGGTAGCGCAGCAGTAAATTTAATTCGATAAATTCTTCTGTTATAATTAATTGAATACAACTGTTCAACCTTTTCCTTGGAGTTGGACTTTTAAGTGCTGCAGCAGAACTGAGCCGACTAACTGACATTATAATTATTAGTGCATTAAGTGCAATGTATGCTGGATAAATATAGACCTACAATATGGCATTGCAGAAATTCACTACGCTGTATACTTGGCTGTAATAATTATTGTTTGCTTAAATTAAATTGAACATTCTATTATAATGAGCAATGACTAGGCTACCGTATTTTATTATTGTTTACGTACCCTAAAATAGGGTACGTTAAAATACGTACGTACCTTTAAAGAAATAGAATACGTATGGTAGGCCTACGTACCCTCGACCTTTAGTCAGAATCATTGAGGATGTTTACATGCGATCTGAAGGAGAAACATGCTCTCGCTACACCAAGTCACTCCAGCTTTGTCAAGGGAAGGCGACAGATATAGTTTCTCCAATGCAGTTGGTGCTGCACTTGCAACAGAAGTAGGTCTACTTGTGGACTATGGAATTGTGACTGATGATGACCAGAGTTCAGCTACTGACAGATTGTGGAAAGAGAGAAAGAAAGGTTTCGTAAAACATTATCCGATGGAAGAGGTGAAAAGCGTGAAGCTATAGCATTGTATTTTGATGGTAGAGCAGATAAAACTATGTTTGCAGTCATTCGGTCATAAATATCAATAATGAAAGAGCATACATGTTTGATACGAGAACTAGGATCACTTTATTTAGGGCAAATGTCATCAAAGAGTGGATTAGCCGCAGGAATTTTCGAAGCAATGCGCGAATTCTTGTCTGATAGGCTTAGTGATATTTCTTTCAGTTCAATAATAGCTGTTGGCTGTGATGGAACGGCGGTAAATACAGGAATGCATGTTGCAGCAATGGAGTAATAAGAAAGCTGAAGTTGCATGCAATGCATCCTCTCCAGTGGTTCATCTGCATGCACCATTTCAATGAGTTGACGTTACGACATTTATTTGCTCATCATTTATCAAGCCTCCTAACATACTTTGAGGAAAGGTTGTTGATAAATATATTCAAAAGAATGGTTACTATGGTTACCCAGAAAATGTTTAAGTGAATATGATGATTGATGAGTAAAAACACATGCAGCACTGGTAGCCAGAAGAATTAAAATAGCAACGGAAACTGATCGCTATCTATTAGCATTTCAGGTGATACTAGAACATTCACAATCTCAAAACTGAATTTGGAAGCCACTGTCTACTGTGTTCTAGTTAACTGGTTGGATGTTTCCAGACTTGAATCTCCAATAATTTGCAAGTTTTAGAAAAATGACCTTAAGGAATAGGCCTACATTAAAACTGGCAGTATGTTAGATCTTAACAAATACCATTACCACAAGCATGCATTCAAAGTTGCTATGAAGTACAGACGCAGCAAGGTCAGTTTGTAGAACGTAGAGAAGGCCACATTCGAAGAAATCGCGACTTCCTCAAAAATATGGTCAAATATACCACAAAAGTGAGTGGACTAATATAAGTGAAACGCATTGTTTGCATGTGAACATTTTGTGAAGCGTAATTAAGGACATAAGTTTTTTCTCAACTTTAATAATTCATTCCATTTTTTAAGTTGAATAATGCTTTGGGGACCGTCCATAAATGACGTCACGTAACTGGAAGGGACTGGCCTAGTTAGCTACACCGGTAAGCGGGAGCTGCATTCGTCTGTTGGTTGCAACGGACTGCGGTTCAAGCCCCGGGCTGGGAGTTGACATTTAGAGATTTAGATATCTCGGGCCAGCACGTGTGGGACGCAGGGGCGCAAGCTCCTGCGGAGCGACCTTGGGCAAGTTGCTTACCCATCATTGTCTGTGGGGAAGGCAACGGGAAACCACCTCACTCATCTCATCCCCAGGGGCGTAAAAACCAATGAACCTGCCTTCGGGCAGAGCACCATCATCATCATCATCATCAACTGGAAGGGAGAGGGTCAGTGGTCACACATCAATGACGATTTGTGACGGTCCAATGGTCCATTGCTAGATATCTTGGGACTTTTATTTTAACGTGTGACGACGGGGTCAAAGGGATCGCCCTAGATTGCGTGACGTCATTTATGGACGGCACCTTGCCTGTGGCTTATGGATGTCGGAATTGCCAAGCAAATTCACATGCTGTGCCATAAAATGTGGCACATAATATTCCTATTTGCCTAATTACTACTTCAGATAAGAAAATAGTCAAATCTCAGCCGTGTTAATGCAATGCTCAATAGCACGGTATACTTGAATAACTTCAGGGCCATGGCGGCAAAGTTAAGCAGCATGTCAGAAACAAAATTTCTATACCAGACACTATTATATGCATAGGAGCAACAAATTAATATATGCCAAACATAATCCTTTCTTGTCACTATGCCCTACTATACAGTGCATGCAGTATATTTATGTTTAGACTAATTACTATTATTTTGAAACAAATAATGCATAAATGGTTGAATGTACCTAAGCCAGAAATTCTCAGCCTATTGTATACCGAGCTCAAAATACATGTAGCAGATAGCTGAATTGGCCTAAGGATTAATTTCTGATCGAGCATTAAATATTCTGAGTCCTTTCAGCACGTCATATCTGGGTGAAGCTGATTTTTAAACTATTCTTGCTATAAAAACCAAACATGGGGTGGGTTAATTTGCGCTTGAAATTGACAAAATTTCTATTGAACCAGATCTTTTAAATCTGCGCTAGTCTAAACAGCACACAGCAGTAGGCCTATATACATGTAGGTTGGCTCTTTCTGACAAGGGTTAGCCTATAGACCAAATTTCTCTTTAAAATTTGTTGATAAGATTATATGATTCAAACTAAATTTTTCTCCCTATAAACGACGCTAATAAACGATGTCACCAATGATTAAATGGACTTTTAGTTGTCACTGCAAGGGGACCTCGCAATGGCATTTTGTTTCTGACCTGATTTTGCTGGGGGTACGCCACAATTCGATTTTTTACTTGGGGGTACAATAAAAATAAAGTTTGAGAACCCCTGCTATAATTGCAACAATAAATTATTTTACATGTTATGTGGTGGCACACGGGGTGTCGTTTAGCCCATGTTGGTGTGGCAGCCAAGGGGTTATTCATGTAATCAACTAACATAAGCCTACATGTGAACTTACCGAGTACGTTTAGGTAACCCGAAGCAAACACGTATCCATGAACGTTGCTTGCATTGCATTGAATAACCATCAGATCCGTTTTACTCTCTCGATCGACGCAGTCCCGACAAACATCTGTGATCGTCAGACTTCTGTTGTCGTTGCTGAACACAAATCTCCCGGGTGGATTTGTGGCTATAAAATGCATCTTAACTATTATTTTAGGATAATGCAATAGGACGTGCTATAATTATTATTGACAATTCCCTAAAGCAGTACTGTCCAACCTGCGACCCGCGAGGTGATTTCAAATGGCCCGCCAGGGCTCACTAAATTTGTGCACTTTGTGCAAAATGAAATAAAGAATAAGGCCACTGAACGTTTATTTTTATTGATTTTGTGAGAGTTGCCGATTTGGAATGCTACCATGAAGGCATATAATATCTGAAAAGTAAATCTCTTCTTCCATTTCATGGGGTTGGGTCCCCGTAGTCTATTTGGAGATTGACACATGCCTTCTGGTTTTAACAACTCTTATTACTGTAGGCTACTCAACTAAACGGACATCGCAAACCCTCCCAAACCGTGATCACTTCTATAGTCAGTCCCTGAAATGTGTAGGCTACAGAGTTACAACACGTCTGCAAGTGACTGCGACCATCCCTTTTCAGAGATTTAACCGAGTTCTAGTTCTAAGGATTTGAAAGAAACAGTCGATAAGAGATCCATGCAGGGCCGACGATTGGCGATATCTTGGCTCTTTCTAGTCCGACGACTATGACTCTTTCCATAAACTTCTCAAGACTTTCCTCTTTGGCCAGTCACTGGGTCGGGAGCATCTCTGAATAGTTATCTTGAACTGGCGGTATGTAAATTTCAGATATCGATAGCTCGATTGATAGTAGGCCTATAACCGTTCCATATTAGGACCATCTTAAGACCGATACTCTGGCTTTGACGATTTTTTTATGAAAGCCAGAGCAGGAGGATCGAAATTCACCCCAGTAATAAGGTGACAACTTAAATTGCTACAAACATTGACTGGGCGATTTAAAGAAGAGTTGAGCTGGCCAAACTGTGTTTGGGCAAACGAAACCGAGTGTAAGGCAGGGACAAAGTCACCTTTTCACATTTTGGTGCTCGACTATTGTGAAGCCTGACAATCTGACTTGTGTAGTTTACATACTATTATTCATTATTATTTTTCTTGTGGGACTTGACGAACTCTTTCCCTAAACTGCTCAAGACTTTCCTCTTTGGCCAGTCCTGGGTTGGGAGCATTTCTGAATAGTTAATAGTTATCTTGAACTGGCGGTATAAAAATTTCATATATCAATTGCTAGATTGATATAACCGTTCCATATTAAATTTCTTTTAATTTTGGGGATACAATTAATACGGGGGATAGGCCCGGGATACTCTATTTCGTGACACCGGCTCCACCTCATTCCACCCAACACACATCTCGACCCGCAGGTGGGGCCAGTGTATTGTTGGGGGAAGACAAATTTTCCAAAAAACCGAAATTTCACGGTTGGCGTACCGGTTATAAACCCCAGAGGAGTTAGCACGCGGTGGAGGTCGAAGTGTGGTGGGTTGGGGGTTGGGTCGGGAGCTGGCGGTTGGGACGAGTTTGAGTGGACCAAAAGCGAAAATTTACCTGGCAATGCCGTGTATTCCACAGAGGTGGAGGCATGGTGGGCCGGCAGGTTTGAGGGTCGGTGGGTGGGATGGGGAAAAAGTCGGGTGGGGAGTAGGAGTGCCGATGGAGTGAAGTGAAACTGGGGAAGTAGGAGATTGGCCGGGAGCGGGGCGAATCCTAAATTTCCAGGGCAACGACGGGTAGGCTTACCCCAGCTAGTGTGTAATAAAATAATGCAGTCTTTCACTGACGAGTCAACCCTAGGCAACAGACGCATCTCCAACGGGAGACTATTTTAGGCAGGCGAACCTACAACTCAGAAAGCACGACGCTGAGAGGTTTAAATTTCAACACGCGGGATCAAAAGCTTCCCGCTAGAGGTATGGCGAAGGGCTCTGCGAGCCAGGACAACAGATAATGGAGAGTTCTCATATAGATAGGTAGGGGCACATGCAATGAGACAACCCCGTTTCCATCCAAATAAGCAGTTAACTGATTATCAATGATGCATTCAAGCATTTAGTATTTTTTTTATTTTGGTGATTGGGCTATGGTTGCTCGGATCTTCTGCATTAGGGGTCTACGGGTATACCCATACCCGCGGGTCGGGTCCGGGTCAGATATGGGTCGGGTATAGACTTCACGGGTCGGGTCGGTCGGGTACAGGCATACCCCAGTTTTACCCGTTCCAAAGAAAAAAATGTTATGGTTAAATTTACAGTGAATCCTTCACAGTCAGAATATTCACTCTTGCTAACTAGCAAATATATTCACATACCCATACACACACACACGCATTTTCATTTATACATGGACGAATCATTATCATCTTCATCGTCATAGTCATGCGTTTCTGACACATCCATTTGAATGGGCTATGGGTACGAATAAAGATGTCGATGATGATGATGATGATGATGATGTTGATGATGATGATGATGATGATGATGATGATGATGATGATGTCCATTGTACAATTTTGATGTTACTGCTACTGCTGCTACACACAAACCAGTTGCTGCAGCCATCATCATTGTCATCATCATCATCATCGTCACCAACATCGTCATCATCATCATCACCATTTTCTCAATCAGCGTATTTATCATTATAATTACATTTTGAGTAGCAAGTCTAGTTCAATTTGAAGTCCGAATAATGACGTGGCGGGTACGGTACGGGTAGGAATATACCCGCGGGTACGGGTCGGGTAGTAATTTTGAGGACGGGCCGGGTACGGGTACGGGTAGTGGTCCTGTGTACGGGTACGGGTTAGGCAGCAAAATGGTATACCCGCAGACCCCTATTCTGCATCTATGCCATCCCTATAAGATTTTATCAGTGGGGGGGGGAGAATTTATTTCTACCCGAAATAAATGATGTCGCGCACTTATAGGCCTATGCAGTAACGGATCCAGAAAGTTTCGAAAGATGCAAATGAGAGGGGGGGGGTTAAGGTATGGCTTTGACCGGACATTTTCTGACGACGTATTTAGTATTTCTGCCAAAATTTATGAAACAACGTTAAAACTACGTTACTTTCAAATCTGAACCTTTTAAAAGTCACAGTCATCGGGACCACGTTCTGTGAAAATTCCATATGGCCATGGCCGGATTGCCCAGGCTATGCTTGTCTACAAAAACAGTTTATGTTCTTGCTCCGGCACCCGAGGAGAAGGGGCAGAGGGGCAAATCAGTGTTGCCACTGAGGTTTTAGAAATAAACCCAGATTTCCTTCCGAAAAAACCCAGACTATTCAAATAAGCTATTTTAGACCCCCTTTGCTCAAATTAAGTTGGTTTTTCACTTGTTTGTATGAGGGTTTACAAAATGTTCGTCAAAAGAGTCAAATAAAATGTAATTATAACTTTAAAAAATATCAATTGTTAAAGTTGTCAGAGACTCGGCATCTATATTGACAATAGGCTTAATCGATATATTCGTGAGCGCATGCGCAATTGCGCATCGGGTCGAGCCTACCAGCATTGTAAACACATAGCACCCATGGCTTAAGTTTGCGAAGTCTTAAAGTTGTCAGAGGTTCCAGTCAACTTTTATTAATACATCAACAATCCAACGTTTTGACCACCTAGAACATTAATACTCTGCAACAACTAGGCTATTATGCTACTAGAGGATTGACCTGACCTGCAGTGTATATATACATACATACATACATACATACATACATACATACATACATACATACATACATACATACATACATACATACATACATACATACATACATACATACATACATGCATGCATGCATGTTATAGATGTCAAAAACGGCTTAACAAGGAGAGAGGAGTGACCTGGACTATTATGAGATGTCAAAATGGTTTATTTCTGTGTAGAGCTGTTCTTCAGGTTATAAATTATTTGTGAATTGACAACGTGAGATCTTGATTGTGAAGTTAAAATTAAAATTAGTGGGAAAAAGTATGTATTACAACCACTTTACATTGAATATCACAGAATATTCATGTGTTGTAAATAAAAAATGTCAACTCACCAAAATAAACCCAGATTTTGCCCAAAGGGGGTCCGAGATTTGTGACAGTTTGTGACAGGGGGGAGGAGGGGGTCAAAAATGGTCAAAAATAGCATGACGTACTTTATGGACGGCCCCTATAATATTATGCTTATATGCAAATTGCAAAGTTTATGATGTAGGCCTATGCCTTCATTACAATCAGCTCAAACTTCGAATGAACAACTGAATAAATGCATTATAATATTGCAACGGTTGTGGATGTTACGTACTTATTTACATGCCATATCTTGCGCTATAGTTAATTCATGGGTAGAGCTAAATTTAGTTTCTGCGCAGTTTTTTTTGAGTGCAGATGTACTAAGGTGGCGTGATCGCCACGTGAGCGCTGCTGATTGGTCGACAAGTGACGCATAATTCTTGCGCGAACCGGAAGTCGACTGTGATTGGTTGCTGGTATAAACTCACGCGTCGTTTTGGCAGTCGGACTCCAATTTCTGAACAGGTAGGAGCTCAGCTCGTGAATTGCAGAAGATTACGATTTCCGTGGCCAAATTTCAGCCCAGTTTAAAGATAAAACGTTGAAACTGCTCATCTTTCTTACATATTCATCTACGGGAGATGACAGAGAAGAATTAGTTCAATATCTTGAATAGGAAATCTGAAATTTGAGGTCGTCTTGAGTTTATTGTCAAGAAGGGGAGAATCTCTTCCTGGAACGGAAGCTGAGAACAAAATGTTCTGAAGAAATATCTTAAGGAAACGGGAATGTATAACTACGCTATATCTTGAGATCGAATCTTGCAATTTTTTATTGGTTTCTTAGTGCCTGCTATCTGTGAGTTATCTTATAGGTTTTGTGGTAATTATCATAAATCATTCACAGACAGCGGTCTGTGACTTAACTCTTGAATATAGTTTTATACGTGTGTGTAATTGAAAGCTTTAGGTTGACAAAATCAGTTAGTGTCTGTTTATTTCTGGATAAAGTTGTGCATCCTGAAATCTTGTAATTATTGATGAACAAGCATTTCTGCGCTCTATTAGGCCTAATTAATTAAAGCGAAGCAAACGGAGGAATTGTACCGGTAACTCGATTTATTAACTAAGAAGATATGTCAGAAATTAACACAGATGAGGAAAGTGAAGGTCAGATGGAAGGAAGAATAGAAGGAAGTTATCCTGGGGAGAATATCTCAGAAGACCCGGTAACTCGACCAGAAGAGCAAGTTACTCTTTTATTTCACCAGTTCAGTGAAACCATAGAAAGACTTATGGAGCGCCAAGAATCTAGGTGGAAATCATTATCTGATGAGGTGTACTTTATGACTGAACAACAAGGCCAACTTATTAAACGGCAGGGAGAGTCAGAGATGCAATTGACCACTATGATAGGACAATTAATGGAGAGTAGAGCCTTGAAACCTGTTGAGGGAGATTTGAACCCTGATGAGTTTCAGATTATTGGAGCTGTCGCTCTCCCAACGGAAGCCGGGGATATATGTTATAGGTTGGCCCATCCTCAACTAGACAAATACAAAGGAGGCTCACAATAATAGGTCCTTGTGTGAAATGGTTAACTCCGATGGTTACGGGGTAACGGAAACCCTGATGGATAAGGTTAGGCCCATGTTTGCAACTTCCTCAGAACGATCCTATGAAGCCAGACCTAGACCAAAGATCCCTCAGCAGTACGCTTATTCGCCAGAGGTCACCAGTGACCACACCTATGAGAGAAAGAAGAGTGATTTAGAGAGAGATAGGTAGGATTAAGAATTGTTGGCCCTCTAGCGAAAGGGACGAGCGTTATAGCATTGTTTTCTATTGTATGCTACGGTAGGCTATTTAATCACATATAAAGCACCTCTATTGTATTGTATTGTATTTAAGCATTTATAAAGCGCCTCTAGTAGGGTGAGCCATTTAGAGTCGCTCCCAGTGCGCAAGGCCCCGCGAGAAGAAGCAGGTTTTGAGAAGAGACAGAGCAGAGGATAGACTGACAGACAGAAGTGTAGAGCGAACAGAAGGAGAAAGAGCATTCCAGAGGGAAGGACCAATTGAGACAAAAGATCGAGACTGAGCCATAGCAGTTCTAGACCGATGAACCAATAGGTCAAGTCTGTTGGATGAACGAAGTGGACGATGGGAGGAAGCTGAGTGCGGACGAAGTAAAGCATTAGTCAGATATTTTGGGGTAAGACCCCGTTGAGACTTTAGGATCAGAGTGAGGATCTTGAACTGTGTGCGAGCACGTAGAGGAAGCCAATGAAGTTCATCAAACATAAAGGTAGAGATGTGAG
Organism: Lumbricus terrestris; assembly: GCA_949752735.1. Lineage (NCBI taxonomy): Eukaryota > Metazoa > Annelida > Clitellata > Crassiclitellata > Lumbricidae > Lumbricus > Lumbricus terrestris. Next base: position 53,057,519 of record OX457042.1, read on the forward strand.
AGTACTTGGGAAGGCGGGCAATCAATCTAGCAGCTGAGTTGAGAACTGAGTGAATCGGTGAAAGACGAACTTTAGGAAGACCAATGAGAAGAGCATTGCAGTAGTCAATTCGAGAACATATAAAAGCATGAACTAAGGTAGTGAAGATGGAGGAGGAGACAGAGCAACGAATGACTCTGAGACGTCTTAAATGAAAATATGACGAGCGTGTCAGATTGGAAATATGCTCGGTAAAGGTAAGAGAGCTATCAAGTACTACACCCAGATCACGCACACTTGAAGAGAAGGAAAACAATGGGAGTTTTTCAGAAAGAAGAATAAGATCAAGCTTATGAAGCTGCTGAGGAGCACCTAACCAGATAAATTGAGTCCTTGAAGTATTAAGCGAAAGGCGATTAGAAGACACCCATGAGTGGAGATGATTAGTGAGAGATTCAATAAGCCCAACTAGAAGCAGCTGGGAAGAGGGGGGACCATGGACAAATGCCTGGACATCATCACCAAAGAGATGGCCAGCAGCACTACAGATCGGAAAAAGAGAAGAGATGTCAGCCGTGTAAAGAATAAATAGGAGAGGCCCAAGAACTGAACCTTGAGGAACACCCAGATTAACATGAACCTATTGGATTTGAGAGTCACCAGATATAATCATTTGGGTTCTTTCAGAAAGGTACGACTGAAACCAAAATAAGGGTAGGTCCTTAACAACATAGGAGGTCTCAAGACGCTTGAGAAGGATATCGTGATCAACCATATCAAAGGCTGAAGAGACAACATACATGTAGAGAGCCAATAGGGTGAGCTCAGACCTATCAACAGCAGAATATATTTCAGATAGAAGAGAAAGGAGAGCAGTCTCGGTGGAATGATGGGCCCTAAAACCAGACTGGTTTGCAGGAAGAAGGTCAGATTGCTCAAGGTAAGGTAGAAACTGCAGAGAGACAAGACGTATAGTGTATAGGCGAATCGTTCAGAGGTGCGCACAGTCGTGCCAGAACTGTTATTATTTCATTTTTTTCTATTTTTCCTAATATAGTCCGAGACTTACGATAGTTTAGAGACCCGTGAAAGCTCTGACTAGGGGCCAGAAATTTCTTTCATAAACTCTGCCTTGAGCCCGCACGAATTGTCGCGATTTTCGGGCAGATTTCGGCTCGTGACATTGCTGCAATTTTCGCCATTATTTACAAAATACTACCGTGAATTCAGAACTTTTTTCACCACATCCTCATCCATGGTGGTTTTCAGCCAGTATCTATCATGATTCTGGCAAATTGGAAAGGAGAGCAAAATGTGGTGTAAATGAGCGTTGAACTACAAGTATAGTTTATTTTATTTTTTATGGGCTTCTTGCCCGAAAAAACAGACTTGCCCGAAATTTGTGGGGCATATCCTCACTTCGGACCTCCGCCTCCTACGCCTATGGCCATCCCGCTTCAGTACCGGATTCTGAGCGTCATTTTTAACGGAGACTTTGAAATAGTGCTGCACACTAAAGTAGGCTATTATAGTGGGGGAGAACAAACTTCGCACGACATGTGAATGATGGCATGTGTAAGATTACAATGGGTAGCGTATGGCCTATTTAGTCAGGATACTACACGGTGTCCCAATTGAACTGATACCCTATTTGCTTTGGCGATATACTTGTCAATTCTGACTGAAACTCTATAAAATTTCCGAGAATGTAGGAGGGATAAATTATCAATGTTTCCTGAAAACTTTATCCAATTCTACGAAGAGAGTCCGAAGTTATGCACATTCAAATTTGGGCAAAGGAAATTTTAAGTTTCCAGCATGTAAAAGATAGGAAATTATTGTCTGCAACTGCACACCTTACTTTCTTAATTAATAAATATGACGTCGTATTTCCGTAATTTCCATGTTAGGGGACAATAATAAAAATGGGTTTCAGCCAAGATGATTTGAGTTTAACAATAATTTTAAGAGAAGAAAAACATTACGGTGCAAACCCGGTATCTATCATGATTCTGGCAAATTGGAAAGGAGAGCAAAATGTGGTGTAAATGAGCGTTGAACTACAAGTATAGTTTGTTTTATTTTTTACGGGCTTCTTGCCCGAAAAAACAGACTTGCCCGAAATTTAAAGGAATTTCCTAACAGAAACTGGTCCATCGCAGCCTTGAATCGACTGATTGCAAAAATGGACGCTACTGGATCTGCAGAAAAACGTCGAGCCAAAGAAACTGTTGGTCTGCTTTCAAGGGAAACTCCAGAGTTAATTTCACCAACTCTTTGCCTCAATCAGCTATGAAGAACAGCAATAATTGTTGCAAACAATAATTTCCTATCTTTTACATGTTGGAAACTTAAAATTTTCTTTGCCCAAATTCGAATGTGGATAACTTCGGACTCTCTTCGTAGAATTGGATAAAGTTTTCAGGAAACATTGATAATTTATCCATCTTACATCCTCCGAAATTTTATAGAGTTTCATTTAAAATTGACAAGTATATCGCCAAAACAAAAAGGATATCAGTTCAATTGGGAAACCGTGTAGAACTTCCATATAATTATGGGACAACTCAGTTGAAAAAAACGCGCATTTTACTGTTTGATTGATGCGTTCATCTATCACCTCTTGCCTGATTCAATAGTTTTAAATCGTCTAAAAATTTGATTTAGTCAGTGATAAATAATGATAATCCTTTATTTTTAATGTTTACTAGTAAGAATATGAAGCTAGCACGATCAAAATATAGGCTACTTCAAGTTCAATGGCACCTGGGAGCAATAATAATCCAGGAAAATCGTTCGAAAAGAACGATCCGTCATCATTGTGAGCTTACCTTTCCAGTCTCTTCAAATGTTCAGCGCAGCCTAGGCCTAACCTAAATGAGCTATACTGTGGTAGCTAATGGCTAGCTATAAGTGTCAACAGTTCTTTAACTTCGTTATACAAATCAACGAGAAGTTTCTCGTATTTTTGTTCTTCAAAATCCAGCAGTAGGAAACAAATATAAATGTATCGTGACGACTAATTTACAAGTATCAAACGACTCAACGTTAATGACTACATCCCCATCTTATTAACTCTTTCTCTAGACACTCCTTATACACACAACTGCACTCCTACCAAAGCCTATCTCACTCTTAGCGCACATCCCTCCTTCAGCCACTCTGTCCCTCTCTCTGTCTCTCTTGCGCTCAGGCGTACGGCCGCACAGCAGCAACTTTCCCGCCACTCAGCCACTTGATCTCCCTTACCTGTACGCTCTTGCATAATAATAATTATTAGCTGACCATTAAATGTTTTACAAAATTAGCTTACAATCATCTTCATTGCAAGGCAGAGTTACGGTGCCAGATCAGAATCCAGGTAGGTCAAACCGAGGGTGGTGCGTCATTCGAACTTTAGTCGAAGAACCTATCTTATCAATTCTGCAATGTTAGTGCAGCAGGCTGTCGAGTCAAGCCAGCAGAAATAGACCTAAGTTGAAAAGAAATATTGATATGCCCAGGGGCTTCTATCCCCCCTAAGCAGCCGGGCTTGATCCATCTTCTTCCCCCCTCTTCCTGGGTCGATCTTCTCTCTCAGCAATATGTTATATAGTCCATTCCTCTGGTGAATGAAGGTTTCTGAGATGGGGAAGATTTGGGCGAGGGATGCTCTCCTCCCCGTAAGAATGTTTTCAATTTCCGCATTGCAATTTCAGCATTTTAAGCTGTCATTTTTACAGCTACTATATTTCAGTGGAAGGATTGCTGAAAAGAGAGATTTAGGATTTAAAAAATAGGCCTATGCTTAACAATAATATTTTTGGAGTTTCCACATTGTAGGCCTAATGATACTAGCTGTTTACGATGCCATCCTAACAAAATTACTCTAGCACTTCAGTGCTGATTAAAAAAAAGTGGTTTGAGATTTCGATAAATATACTTGTAATTACAATAATTTCTTTATTTATCAAGTTCAGCAACTCAGTTCTGCTGGTGATGGACTATACGATAATGCATAACTGCTGACGA
>OX457042.1:53066508-53224008 GCA_949752735.1 Lumbricus terrestris
CAAAACTCCTTAATGTGATTATGTGCAATGTTATTGCAAATGGCTGTTTCATTTTAACAGAACCAATTCACTCAGAATTTTCTGACCAAGGCGTGCCCGGTGTGGCCTCATGAAAATTCCACCATGCGAAAAAATACGTTCTACAGGTGCTGAAGTTGCTGGCACGCACAACATCTTTTCAAGCACTGGATATAAATTTAGAAATCGTGAGTCTTTTTTAAAATCCTGCCATGGCGTATCTGACCGCCTGGCTTCTGATACGAGTCTTGACAGGGCTTCCAGATACAGCATAACTGTTGCTGCTGCCGATGGTATTTCCTGACCAGCTGGAATTGTATCCGTCCACAGATATTTGTCGTAGGACGCGAAGAGGCTTGGCCTTTTTCGTGGCGGTGAATTACAATTTTACATCGGCCCCATGACCTTAAAAATCACCCTGATTATTCAATGTTAATACTGAAGGGCAGTGAAGGCAGGTCTTGGTCTTGGTCTTGAAAAACCAAGACCAAGACTTTGAACCTCAAGACCAAGATCAAGACCAAGACTTTTATTCTCAAGACCAAGACCAAGACCAAGACTTTTATTCTCAAGACCAAGACCAAGACCAAGACTTTTAAAACCGAACTCGAGCGCACTCGAGACCAAGACTTTGGTCTCGAGGACAACAAGTCTGGTGTTTGAACACCGCCCCTCCCCTAAATGAAATAATGTAAAAATGAAATAATTATGCATTTACTAGCACATGACAGTGTGTAATGTAATTTTGAACAGAAAATAGTCGAAAATCGCGGAAAATAGCATTTTTGGACGTCAGAAAATTCGACGACTAACAAAAATCGTCAGAAAATTTCGACCAAAAAAGTCGCCCGCAGCGTGTACGTGTGGCGGACAGGCCACAAGGCAAGTACACGTAAAATATAACTTGTTGGGTAAATCGCGGGAGTAACCCTGACTCTCGTTAGGTAGCCATTTGGCTTAGTAGAAAAGAAACTGAAACCGGTTTCGTTAAAATTTAGGTTTCGGTCATTGTATACGGAAGACCGATGTCCACGTTTAAGCCAAAGCATAGAGTGTTGCCGGTGGAATAAAGCCTGCCACACGGTGCGTTGCTTATAACGTGGAGTAGTTGCCGACTACTCCATACGTACTGTGTTCGTGAATTCGTTCATAGTTAAATCGGTTGTGTTCGACTGTCTCTACAGGATTGGCATTGGCCATTCGAACATAATTGGGCGATCCTGATATACACGGTTGTGAGGGCTCGGGTAGATGATCTGTCGGGGTTCGTCACTCTGTCATCGATCTCTCGGGGTTCAATCTTCTGTTTCAGGGGTACGGGTTACGAGGCCGGAGACGCCGCAGCTCCGTTGGTCTGCGGAAGTGTTACATTGTATAGGGTGAAATCCCCTGGTGAAGTATCCGGTTACTGTTTGGCTACACGTGTTGGTGATTCTGCAGGGCTTGGGTTGGGCTCCTACCTGCCAGGGAATCTACGTGTTGCATTCACGATCCTGCCGTCTTGGCGATCGTCGAGAGTCTTTTGAGCGTAACGTGAAGGTTACGGGTCTTGTGTAGTGGAGAGGGTGACTCCACGGGTGCGCATGAAGCCGAAGTGTCGGTGATATACGTTCGATTTAGTAAAGCAGGGGCACCAAGTTTTTCGGGTAATATATATTGGTACAGTAGAGAGTTATCGCTCCCCTCGGGTAGAGGGGCAAGGGAAGCAGATTAAAGCTTGAGAGTAAAGACCAAGTTTGGATATCAGGGTTTTTTACCTGAGGTCCGTAACTGCTGAGGTAGGGCGAACGGCGCCAGTAGAATATAGCGACAATAAATAAGTCTCTTCGGAGACGGGGCTACCCGATACCTGTTCCCCAAGACCGCCAGGTCTTTTATTTTTTTCCTCTGTTTCCAGTGAACAGACCAGCATCCACCACGACGCTCTTCCGAGCGCCCGAGAAAGCTAAGTCTCGGTCAGGCGCCGGTTGTTGCCGTTGGACGTGGGACGAGTGAGGCGAGCACTCGGGAAGCGCACCGCGTACTTGGTACACGGCGGCGGTGCGTGTTCCGTGGACAGGCTAAGTGTTAACGTCGGGAGTTCGGCCGCTGCCGGTCTCGATTTCTGCCGGGCTTCAGCTCGACTCTGCCCGGTAGCGTGTGAGCAGCGTGAGCCGTCTCTCCGTGGAATTCACTGTTACCGAAATGAGAACAAGGTCGTGGCGCATCCTCGGCCTGGGGCCGTTGGATTGGTCCTGGTTTCAGGCACTTTGGTTGCCGGGAAAGGGCATGCGCTCAGTAGTCCCCGTCGGTGGCGAGGGCTCGGTGGCTGCCCGGTGCAGCATGGTACGCAAGAGTAAAGACGAACAGGGCAAGAAGACAAAGACCGAAGGCGCGACGGGTGGCCCACGGCGAGGCCGCTCTGCCGGTGGGACAACGGACCCTGTGTTGGGAGTCGGCCATCCTCCATCTCAGGACGTCGCCTACTCGGCGACCTCGGGCTCGGCAGAGAGCGGGTCAGATGATACGGCGCTGCACACCCGGTCGCAGGCGTCGGTGTCAGGGGCTTCTTCGACCGTCAGTGAAAGCGACAACGGCGCGCACGGCGCAGACAGCGACTCGGGAGATCCAGGCAATCCTGGTAAGAGCGCGGGTCTCTCGGGTCTTGGGCTGTCAGAGACTCTTGATGGTGCAGGGGCCACCGAGGAAGACCGACCCGGTCAGTCAGAGGCGTTTGCGGCCGACGGCAAGAGGGAAGCGGCGCAGGCGTTGTCTGCTGAGGGTTGGACGCCACAAAGTGGTACCAGAAGTGATGTTCAAACTTCTGAGGTACGCACTGTCCCTTTTCTGCCTTTGAATGTTGACTTTTCAACCGGGAATCTTTCCAAGGATGTTTCTCGACCTGATCGTAAGTACTTTGGCGCTCGTCCAAAAATTTGTTGGCCTGATTTGAACGTAGCTGGTGGTTTTGCTCGATTCGATGTGGCTGCGCCGGTTGATTTGGTTACTGTTGACCCAGTTGGACCTGCTGATCAAGAAGCTGAATTGGTTCGCGACCGTTTTAAGACTTCTTCTTCTGTAGCTGGTGTTGAAAATTGGCTGCGTTCTGTTCCACGAGTTTCGGAAGCTGTTCGGGACAGCAGACCCATGTTTTCTGAGCGTGTAGTCCCGTCTTGTCCTGACAAGGATGTGTGCCGGTTACCTGAGCGATGTGTGGAGGTACTCTCCGTGCGAGAACGGTCGAGTAGAAGTGCTGGTGCATCTCGCAGGCATGTTCCTCGACTAGAGACGATTGAGAGCGTCTCAGGAAATGATGCGGCTATCGACGTAAAGAATGAATTGTCAATTCTCCGACAATGTGTGGTTCTGCTCACTCAGAGGGTGGAAGCCTTGTCAGTTCCTGGTGAACGGAGGCAGGAGTCATCGCCAAAGCAGATGGTGAGACCTCCGGATAAAGCACACAGGAAAAAGGTCAGTAAAGAAACGGTACGACAGAGTGATTTACCGGAGCAACGAGAGACACAATCACGGCATTGTGATTCTCCGAAAGTCAGACGACTGGTACAGCAGGATGTCAGGGTGAAAGGAAAAGTGGTGTCATCAGACGATGCATCCACACAGACGGACCAGGATGAGCAGAGAACAAGGACGAATGACGGAAGTCATCGTCGTCGGGCAAAACGAAAAGTGAAAATCACGGTGCCGACACAGCGTACTGACCCGTCGTCAGGTCGGTCTATTCTCAAGAAGAAAGACCAAGGACAACGACGTGGGGCAGTGGTGACAGGCGACGATAGTAATTCGTCGAGTGACAGTATTCGGTCTCCCGTAAGGGCAAGAGGACACAGAGACAGAGGAGTTGCCAGAGACCAGGTTAACACTCGTGTGAAGCAACGAGTCGGATCACGGACCGGGGAAGACGACGAATCCAGTAATGACAGTGATTCGCCTCGACGGAGTTCCGCTGATGACAGAACACGTCAATGTTCTGCCAGTCAGACGAGAACCCGAGTTCCAGTGGACCGTGGGATCCGGATCAAACTTGAAAAGTACGACGGGAAGACAGCGATCGCTGCTTTTCTGGCCAAATTTGAAGTGTGCGCCAGATGCAACAATTGGAGTGACCGAGAAAAATCGGATCAGCTCATGTGTGCTCTCACAGGGCCGGCGTCACGATTGTTGTGGGACATGGGTGCCCAGAAGAACGTGTCTTGGCAGGGTCTGGTAGAGAAGCTGAAGGCGAGGTATGGTTCAGAGAATCAAACGAATCTCTTTCGAACCAAGCTACGGACATATCGACAGGGTCAGTCTGAGACGCTGAGCAATGTTGTGCAGGAGATCAGGCGATTGATGGTCCTAGCATATCCTGGACCGACAAATGACGTTGTTGAGTCGATCGCTTGTGATGCCTTCATTGACGCTTTGACGAATCAAGACGTGGCTCAGAAAGTACGCGAAAGAGAACCGGTTGATCTTGAGACCGCGTACAAACAGGCTGTCCGATTGGAAGCATACGGTCGTCAGTCAACGTCTGGTGGTAACGTGGAGCAGAGACATGGTAGAGTGAAAGCTACCAAGTTCGATAAAACGACTCCGGTAGTCGGGGATCCACAAGATCAGCGAATGGTCGACCTGGAACGTCAACTTGAGAATCTGACCAAGGAACTCGGTCAGCTCAAGCCGAAGTCAGAGTCGGGGTTTGTTGCAAATAAACCCTACGAACGATGGAATCGTTCGGACCGGACAAACAACGGACCGTTTCAGAGGCAAGGATTTCAACCAGGTGGTTGGAGGAACGATAACATCGTATGTTTCCAGTGCCGCAAAAGAGGACATATCCGCAGGAATTGTCCGCAGCTGAGGACAACAGCTGAGGAAGACCCAGTGGGCGGTGAAACTTTCCCGGAGCCGTCACAAAGTCGACTGGTCAAAGGAAGCAGTATGGCGTACATCGTCACACGCTTGAATGGAGTACGACGTCAATGTCTTCTTGACTCAGGCAGTGAGATGTCGCTGGTGCCTAAATGCTTCGTGCCAGGGAGTAAAGTAGTACCGTCAGAGCAACGACTGTTAGCTGCGAACGGAAGCGAGATCCGAGTGGATGGTGAAGCCATGTTGACCCTTCACATTGGCAGGAAATCATTTCCGCTACCTTGTCTGGTGACTGACCAAGTGACGGAAGTCATCTTGGGACTGTCGTGGCTCGAAGCCAATCAGGCAAGTTGGAACTTCGCTGGTCACTGTGTTCGCCTGGGTGAACTGAACGTGCCGCTGAAAACTACATCTGCAGAACTCAGGTGTAAGAAAATCGTGATCCGAAACGACACTGTAATACCGGCCAGATGTGAAATGGATGTACTGGTGTCGGTGGTGTATCCGCATCTGCGTGTCGATACAGAGAACTGGGTCACTACTCCTAAGGAACTGCCCAAAGGACTTGTAGTTGGGCGAACCCTGATTCCGGGGAAGGAGTCAGTGGTCTGGGTCAGGATGATGAACGTGGGAAACAAAGACACCACGGTGAGGCAAAGTACTGAATGCCTGTTGGAGCGAGTGACCGTATTACCAGTTACCAAGAACATGATGGCACAGAAGCCAGGTTACGGTCGACAGATTCCGTCAAGGATAGGCAAAACAGGTCAACCCACGGTACTGCCAGAGGAAACGGTGCTACGGAGATTGTGGGAGGAGGTACCGGCAACGGTATCTTCAACTGAAAAGGATCGGTTAAGGAAGCTGATCCTGACCTATCGCGCGACATTTTCGCTGAACGAAAAAGACTTGGGTTTCACTGAGGTCATTCAACATGAGATTGATACTCAGCATGAAAAGCCTGTGCGACAGCCACTGCGACGGCAACCGCTAACGATGTTGCCAGAAATTGATCGACAAGTCGAAGAAATGTTGACGCAAGGAGTAATCGAACCCTCCATGTCGGAGTGGACGTCAAATGTTGCGATGGTAAAGAAAAAGGATGGGAGCATGCGATTCTGCATTGACTATCGTCAGTTGAACCTCAAGACGCTGAAAGATGCCCATCCGTTGCCACTGATTCGTGAAAGTTTGGACACCCTCGGAGGTGCTCGATGGTATAGTACCTTCGACCTGAGGTCAGGTTATCACCAGATGGCCCTGCACCCACGCGACAAACACAAAACTGGTTTCATAACCAGAAGAGGCAGTTTTCAGTTCAAGGTTTTACCCTTTGGGTTGTGCAACAGTCCGGCTTCGTTCAGCCGACTCATGAATCTGGTACTAACGGGACTCAATTATAACATCTGTCTGGTATATCTCGATGATATAATTGTGTTTTTCCGGGATGTTGAGACACATCTGAAGCGGTTGGAAATGGTGTTCAAGAGACTGCAGGAATATAACCTGAAGTTGAAACCTTCCAAGTGTCATCTGATGCAGGAAAAAGTGCTATTCCTGGGACACGTACTGAGTGAAGAGGGTGTAGCAACTGATCCGAGCAAGATCGAAGCTGTGCAGGATTGGAGTGCACCTCGGAACCTACGAGAGGTACGGTCCTTCATTGGACTCTGCTCATATTATCGTCGGTTCATACACGACTTTGCGGTAGTGGCTCAACCGTTCCATTTCCTGACGAGGAAAAATGTTCCGTTCCGGTGGACCGAGGAATGTCAGACGGCGTTTGATGAACTCAAACGACGATTGGTGTCATCACCGATATTGGCATTGCCGGCAGATGAGGGTCAATATCTGCTCGATACGGATGCCTCTGCCTATGCAATTGGGGCAGTCTTGTCGCAGATACAAGATGGAGAGGAACGTGTCATCTGTTACGCGAGTCGGTTGTTGTCGACCGCAGAAAGGAATTATAATGTTACTAGACGGGAGCTGTTAGCCGTCATATATTTCCTAAAGGAGTTCCGACAGTATCTGTTGGGAAGAAGGTTTACCCTTCGGACAGACCACTCAGCACTCCAGTGGTTGCGTCGGACACCGGAACCCATTGGACAGCAGGCTCGGTGGTTGGAAACTATCGAAGAATTCGATTTCGAGATAGTCCATCGAGCTGGAACAAAACACGGGAACGCGGATGCCATGTCGCGTGGTCCTTCAGAAGAGACTGGTTCGGGTGAAATCAGGGACAAGTGTGGTGGCGACACCGCATGGGTACGTCCTGTTACGGAAGTCAGACCCGCGGGCTCACGGAATGAGAACGTCAACCCGGATGACGGTTGGACGAAAGAGACTCTTCGTCAGAAACAACAAGCCGATGACAAGATCGGTCCAGTTCTGGAATGGCTGGAATCTGATCACCGACCCAGTGATCAGGAGATTATGCCGAGGAGTGACGAGACGAAAGTCTTGATAAGTCAATGGGACGTGCTAGAGGTACGGCAGGGCGTCTTGTACAGACGTTGGATAAAGGGTAGCACAGGAGAAACGGAATATTACCAGCTGGTTGTGCCCGTTTCATTACGAAAAGAAATGTTCGGGTTAACTCACGCGAGCTTCGCTGGTGGACACGTTGGAATCAGGAAGAGCTTGGAAAAGCTGCAACGTCGCGCCTACTGGCCCAGTTGGAAAGAGGACGTACGTCGCATGTGCCAACATTGCGACGCCTGTGCACGGTACCGACGAGAAAAACCGCCGAGACAAGGTCCCATGCAATGTCCTGTTGTAGGGGAACCTATGGAACGGTTGGGAATCGACATTACGGGACCTCACCCGGTGTCTAACGACGGGAATAAGTACATACTTACCGCTATCGATTACTTCTCAAGATGGGCCGAGGCTCTGCCCATCAGAAACCAAGAGGCGGTCACCGTGGCTGAAACGTTGATGATCCATGTGTTCTCACGATTTGGGATGCCACGGCAGATCTTGACAGATCAGGGCCCCTGTTTCGAAGCAGAATTGTTCCAGGAGTTGTGTCAGCATATGGAAATTGACAAGTTACGCACCACTCCTTATCGACCATCTGGAAATGGAATGATTGAGAGGTTCCATAGAACGTTGAATTCCTTGATTGGGAAAGTTCTATCGGAACGTCAAAAGGATTGGGACGTTCACCTACCGTATGTGATGGCAGCTTACCGGTCAACGGAGCATGAGACCACACAGAGAACACCTAACTTTTTGTTCCTTGGGCGTGAGAGCCATACACCTTTGGATCTGATCCTGTCGCAGCTGGTGGACTGTGAACGACCGTCGTACCCTAGTATGCAGGAGTACGCTGATAAGCAGTCAGAGAAAATAGAGACGGCTTATCGGTTAGTTCGGACCCAGTTACAGAGGGTGGCCGAACGGAGGAAAAAGTCCTATGACTTACGGGTGAAACCACAGAAGTTCGCTCAAGGCGATTGGGTCTACTACTACTACCCAAGACTTCGGTGTGGGAGGAAAATCAAGTGGACTAAGGTCTATACCGGTCCTTTCTTGATTATACAAGTGGTCAGTCCCGTTTTGTACCGCATACAGAGGAGTTCGCGAGCTACGCCAATGGTAGTGCATGTGGACAAGCTTAAGGCTTTCCATGGCGACCATCCGTACAGCTGGCTGAAGGATGAAGAGGATGACAGTGACTCCTCTCTCGACCTCGATCTTGAGAGGGTGTGTCGACGTTTTCCGTCGATAAGGGAACACCTTGGAGGGTTGCCTATGTCCATGATGGACAATACCGTCGAAAGTCCCAGTCGACGAAGTGGTAGTCAGTCCCCAATGGATGACTAGCCAAAGTCGTCGCGTAATGGCGATGTGTTTCTGGCTGGGGTTGAGCAAGATTTCTGTTTCCATTTGACAGCTCTTTTGTTTGACGCCACAGTGGTACTTGTGGGTTGCGAGACTTGAACTGGGTCTCGACACCGCTTAAGGTGGTGGGTTTTAGATCTGTCGGTAGACACTGTTCCTTTTGATGTAACCTTTTTCAGTGCAGGGTAAAGTGGTACCTGATCGTATTGTGAACGCGCCCTGCGTTTTCTTGTACTCGCGTGATGGCGATTGTTTCTTGATACTGGTCAAGTTCCTTTGAATTTCGTTTGATTTGCTGACCGCTTCATTGTGGTGGGACTGTCCACGCAATTCGCGAATAACTCTTGTTGAGTAGAATCACTATCAGACGGTGATGTGTGGGAACAACGGATATTCCCAGGACAGTGGACAGAGTTGGTAACTTTTCTCTCCTTAAGGTCCCTCAGCTTCGGTTGAGTGGAGCTCGGGTAAGAGACAGAGTGCTTATGAGGTTGGTGGTCTTGCACGGTGGCAGGATACCAGTAGAGTGGAGGGTGGAATACTCGCACCTGGCAGGCTGACGTTGTAGGTAACGTTCGGGCGGGGTGGTAAGTCGGGTCTCCTCGAGGACGTTAGTCGCACCTGTTCGAGCTATCGCTACCAGTTAGCGCATGGGCGGGGTTCCTTTAAGTCGAAGTCCTGGTTCTGGTCAAATGACCGTGTGGAGGATGTACTCGCACCTGATCTAGCTATCGCTACGAGTTAGCGTATGGGCGGGGTGGATTAAGCCGAGGTTCCTGGGGACGCTAGTCGCACCTGCACTAGCTATCGCTACGAGTTAGCGATGGGCGGGGTTCCTTTAAGTCGAAGTCCTGGTTTAATAGACAGTGGGAGGACGCTAGTCGCACCTGTACCAGCTATCGCTACCAGTTAGCGATGGGCGGGGTTCCTTAAGTCGAAGTCCTGGTTGTAAATTGACTGTCTGGTTCGCTCTATAACCGTGGTGGTTTCCGGTTCCTTGCACTCTAATCGAGCTCGGGTTGGAGATGTTCCTGTTACGTTTATGTTTCCCTGATCTTGCAGCCGATGTTTACATCGATGAACGGCACGTGAAGTATATGCTGGGATAAGGAAAGACTGTTCGTGAATCTGCGGCGGATTCTTGGATTTTTGCCGGAACGCAAACTTCCAGTTTTTGGTTATTACAATAATATGTCTGTTCTATTCTGTCGTTACTAGCACCAGCTAGTTGCGGAGGTTCGATTTGCTGTCGTAGGGTCGATCCTTGACTGCAAAGTCTACTCCGATGTGCCTATGTATTTGTGTTAGTTGTTATTTTCAGAGTTGGTTGGAAGCTGGCCAACAAACGACGCTGCTGGACGTCGTGTTCGTGACAACGAGATTCAGACAGAGAATCTTTGACACTGTGATGATGGTGGTTGAGTATGACTGGTGCGAATGAAATAATAAAGAGCATATCTGGTGTGTGAATGGGTTATGAGTGACACTCATTTTTGTGATCGGGAGACAGAGGGGGTAGTGCTGTCTCCCAAGAACCTAAGTAGGTAGGTTAGAGGACGGGCCCATAAAAATGGGAGGGTCCTGATAAATACGGTCCATGTTTCCTAACGATGCTCCGCATCAAAGAAAGGTGGGGAGAGTGTGGCGGACAGGCCACAAGGCAAGTACACGTAAAATATAACTTGCTGGGTAAATCGCGGGAGTAACCCTGACTCTCGTTAGGTAGCCATTTGGCTTAGTAGAAAAGAAACTGAAACCGGTTTCGTTAAAATTTAGGTTTCGGTCATTGTATACGGAAGACCGATGTCCACGTTTAAGCCAAAGCATAGAGTGTTGCCGGTGGAATAAAGCCTGCCACACGGTGCGTTGCTTATAACGTGGAGTAGTTGCCGACTACTCCATACGTACTGTGTTCGTGAATTCGTTCATAGTTAAATCGGTTGTGTTCGACTGTCTCTACAGGATTGGCATTGGCCATTCGAACATAATTGGGCGATCCTGATATACACGGTTGTGAGGGCTCGGGTAGATGATCTGTCGGGGTTCGTCACTCTGTCATCGATCTCTCGGGGTTCAATCTTCTGTTTCAGGGGTACGGGTTACGAGGCCGGAGACGCCGCAGCTCCGTTGGTCTGCGGAAGTGTTACATTGTATAGGGTGAAATCCCCTGGTGAAGTATCCGGTTACTGTTTGGCTACACGTGTTGGTGATTCTGCAGGGCTTGGGTTGGGCTCCTACCTGCCAGGGAATCTACGTGTTGCATTCACGATCCTGCCGTCTTGGCGATCGTCGAGAGTCTTTTGAGCGTAACGTGAAGGTTACGGGTCTTGTGTAGTGGAGAGGGTGACTCCACGGGTGCGCATGAAGCCGAAGTGTCGGTGATATACGTTCGATTTAGTAAAGCAGGGGCACCAAGTTTTTCGGGTAATATATATTGGTACAGTAGAGAGTTATCGCTCCCCTCGGGTAGAGGGGCAAGGGAAGCAGATTAAAGCTTGAGAGTAAAGACCAAGTTTGGATATCAGGGTTTTTTACCTGAGGTCCGTAACTGCTGAGGTAGGGCGAACGGCGCCAGTAGAATATAGCGACAATAAATAAGTCTCTTCGGAGACGGGGCTACCCGATACCTGTTCCCCAAGACCGCCAGGTCTTTTATTTTTTTCCTCTGTTTCCAGTGAACAGACCAGCATCCACCACGACGCTCTTCCGAGCGCCCGAGAAAGCTAAGTCTCGGTCAGGCGCCGGTTGTTGCCGTTGGACGTGGGACGAGTGAGGCGAGCACTCGGGAAGCGCACCGCGTACTTGGTACACGGCGGCGGTGCGTGTTCCGTGGACAGGCTAAGTGTTAACGTCGGGAGTTCGGCCGCTGCCGGTCTCGATTTCTGCCGGGCTTCAGCTCGACTCTGCCCGGTAGCGTGTGAGCAGCGTGAGCCGTCTCTCCGTGGAATTCACTGTTACCGAAATGAGAACAAGGTCGTGGCGCATCCTCGGCCTGGGGCCGTTGGATTGGTCCTGGTTTCAGGCACTTTGGTTGCCGGGAAAGGGCATGCGCTCAGTAGTCCCCGTCGGTGGCGAGGGCTCGGTGGCTGCCCGGTGCAGCATGGTACGCAAGAGTAAAGACGAACAGGGCAAGAAGACAAAGACCGAAGGCGCGACGGGTGGCCCACGGCGAGGCCGCTCTGCCGGTGGGACAACGGACCCTGTGTTGGGAGTCGGCCATCCTCCATCTCAGGACGTCGCCTACTCGGCGACCTCGGGCTCGGCAGAGAGCGGGTCAGATGATACGGCGCTGCACACCCGGTCGCAGGCGTCGGTGTCAGGGGCTTCTTCGACCGTCAGTGAAAGCGACAACGGCGCGCACGGCGCAGACAGCGACTCGGGAGATCCAGGCAATCCTGGTAAGAGCGCGGGTCTCTCGGGTCTTGGGCTGTCAGAGACTCTTGATGGTGCAGGGGCCACCGAGGAAGACCGACCCGGTCAGTCAGAGGCGTTTGCGGCCGACGGCAAGAGGGAAGCGGCGCAGGCGTTGTCTGCTGAGGGTCGGACGCCACATACGCACCTCAAAATTCACGGTCAAGAAAACATCCCCCGAAATAAAATCCTAATGCAGGCCTATACATGAGGCGCCAAATGTATGCCTTGCCTAGGGCGCCACTTGGGCTAAGGCCGGCCCTGGGTGGCGCATAAAAAACGTTCCCAAACTTGGTTAACCTGGCAAAGATCCAATTTCAGAGATATCGAATATTAATTTACTCAGAAATGTTAAGCATTTGTTTCTATGCACAAATGTCACATTTCAAGAGAGTACGTTTATTATGTCACACCCTGCGGCAAGGTTATGACGTCATACCTGTTTACAAATTTTGCACAAAACTACGTAATTTATTTCGCCGTGAAGTAACGAGAGTATCTTGAATAAGCTAGTCCTCGAAG
Organism: Lumbricus terrestris; assembly: GCA_949752735.1. Classification (NCBI taxonomy): domain Eukaryota; kingdom Metazoa; phylum Annelida; class Clitellata; order Crassiclitellata; family Lumbricidae; genus Lumbricus; species Lumbricus terrestris. The sequence continues at coordinate 53,079,160 of OX457042.1, forward strand.
TAGTAAACATTAAAGAGTGGTGTTTTCAAATGACGATCTCGCGATTATTAAGATAATCATTTGAGGAGAAGGGTTGGCGAGGCAAGCGAATCGTTCAGGAATATCCGCGGGTAAAACTTCATTTTAGGTGCGTAAATTATTTCTCCATGTTTACGCTTTCTTGATAAAATCGGAACTAGATCGTTGAAAATAATGACCGCGGGAGTAATAAATATTGTTACACATGAAATAGAAGCTGGATCGACGAAAACGTCTTGCCTAAATTTGATCTGGATGGAGTAAAATGTATTGCCTGAAATTGGAGCTGGATTGAATAAAATATTAAATGGGAGCTGGATTCAAAAAAGCTTCGGAAATGGGGGCGGGAGGGATCAATGTATTTTATATCTTAAATAGAAGCTGGATTAATGTTTGATAGATCTTAAATAGAAGTTGGATGAATGGTAAAACGCTTAAGAAATCGAAGCTGGATGAAGGTTTTATATCCATGAATTTGTCTTCCGCAACCGATTTCGTCATGAGGACATGTTTCTTACAGTGTTAACGATAATTTCAGACAACTATCCGGTTGGAAATCGTGAGAAATAATTTACGCACCTAAAATGAAGTTTTACCTATCCGCGTAAAAACTGGTCAAGACAAAGCATAAATCGAGTCATTAATAAGCTTATTGAAAGTGGTAGCGTTGCCGGCAAACCTGGAAGTGGTCGTTCAACAACTGCAACGACTGTTGAAAATGATGGGACTGTATAGAGCAGTTGTGTCAATCGCAGGAAAATGCACCTGGCACACATCAATCTCAGCGCAAAGTGGTCGGCACTCTGAACATTTCACGTAGCTCAGCACAAAGAATTATGCTCGCTTAGCTACCAAACAGCGCCGAGCCTTCTCGGTTGTGGAGTCGTCAATCTGGAATGACCTCCCTCCTAACCTCCATCTGCTCCACCTGACCAGTCAATCTTTATTTCTTAAATCCCTTAAATCTTTTTTCTTTTGCGGTGGCTGGGCTGGGAGCGCATCTGAGTAGTTTCTTGAAGGGGCGCTATATAAATTCTAATAATTAATGAATGAATGATAGATGGACATAAGAGATTTCTTTCTGGACACATCCCCCGGCATATCCGTCTGTACCACTCCTCCTCGCACACCCACGGTAAATTCCCATTGAACGTTCATCCCCTCATCTCAATGGTAGATATTTAAAGCAGATTTTATATCCACTGACACTGCATTTATTTTATAATATAGGTTTGAAATAAAGTGAACGATATTTTAGGAATGAATTTTGGTGATATGAGGCAAAGAAGCAACAGTAAATTAGTACTCTTGTTTATAGTAAAAGTTTTTAATCTGTTAAAGTAAACATTAATCAAGCAATAAAAGCTTGGTTGCTCAACAATTGAAGTTCAAAATCAAGTAAAGCAAATGGCTTATAAATTTCACCCTCAAACATTAAAGCACTATAGAAGTCTGTACAAATGCAAATTGCTTACATTTTTTAGCCTACATTTGAGGGAATGTTCGGGGAATTGTCCTGTTGAAACGCTCTGGCGGAATCCAGAGAGGAAATTACGTGGAGTGGTATGGGGAAATGTCCATGGGATTTGTCTGGAACCCAAAATGTATGTTGCTGAGCGTTGTACACCTGGCAGTAGACTACTCAATTTGATATACCAAAACAAGTCAAGAGCAGATACAACAAATTTCGAAGGGGAGGGGAGAAAAATTTTCGGTCTTGGATTGTGACAGGGGAAAAATAAATTTCGTCTAGGTCGCCAAAAAATCTGATGACCTTATTTTTTGTCATCAGTCATCCTGGTCGGAGTAATGGCCACTCTACTATCCTGCATTTCTGCATTGATGGCTTGTTGAAACCAAATGGGGGCCACGTCCCTTGCACTTTTTAAATGGGGGCATCCCCGGATTAACCCCCCATGGATCCGCCCCTGAAAGAAGTTGATATTTTACTGAATGCTGGACATTTCCAAAGTTCACAGGACTACTACAGTGTTTAACGCACTGTTAACCCATAATGAGAAATTTTAGAATATCACCATTATATTGTGCAAATTAAAAAAAAATAATGAGGAGGCGACATTTTATGATATCCTAAACCACCTTTCTGAGCATTGAATTCACGAGCAGATTTGTCAAGATGACAGCTTAAATGTGCGCCTAATGTGTCTGACTGTCGACGTCCTTTCCTCTTGGATGGCGTCAAATCGGCTTCTCCTAAATCCCAGTAATACACAATTCATTTGGCTGGGTGGCCGTCGGCAACTTGAGAATATCGATCTGCCTCTGCTAGCTCAATTCTTCCCAGACATTAGTTTCTCTACCACGGTTCGTGACCTGGGTGTTACTCTCGACTGTGAACTCAGTCTCAGCCAGCATGTCAACCTTGTTGCTCGAAGCTGTTACTACCAGCTTCGTCAACTTCGAGTGATTGCACGCGCTCTCTCTCATGATGCGCTGGTAGTTCTTGCTCATGCCTTCATAACCAGTCGAATCGACCACTGTTGCTCAATCCTTGTTGGCCTCCCTTGCGGTTCTGGGACGGTTAGATGGGTTCTGCGCTCTGCTGCCCGGTTCATTGGACGAATCAATAAATTCTTCTCTGTTTTTACCTACATACGTGATGTGCTGCATTGGTTGCCAATTATAGCCCAACGCATCCATTATCGAATTGCTGCTCTGGTTTCTCGCTGTATCTTTGGTTGTTCTCCATTGTAGCCTACGTGCGCGTTCTTTGTCGCCCAGTGTTAAAAGTAGTTTGAAGTTGATTATCTGTAGAAAATTACTTAATAAAAAGTCAAAAAACGACAAGTGACGAGTTTTTACCAACGGCGTCATAAAATTATTTGTTCTGTTTGAGATTTCTTTTTGCAACTTGACTTTGTACGTAGATATGGATGGCCTTTTAAGTGTGTGGAACTTTAGTTTAATAAATATATTTTATCATACCCCCAACACGCAGGTGGAAGGTATACATGTCGTCTCCTTTGGTATTTGAACCTGTGCAGCTGTAGTTTCCTTCATCAGAGGCAATCACTCGAAATATGTAGAATGTTGTTTCAAATTCGAGCGTCCTGTATCTTCCTGTTAGAACGGTATGGTTTGGCAATCTCCAGGAAATCGTAGGTGCCGGACTGAATAAATAGTCAATGGTAGATAAAATTAAAACTAAAGCTGACAAAATAGATGAAAATGACAGGACAATTTCCGCAAAGCAACTTTCATGGGGATGAACCATTATTTTAGTGTTTAATGCTCACAAGAAACGGCTCAGTCCGCAAAAGTCTTTTCATTTTTTATTTCTCCATTTCTATAGCGCCCCTTCAAGCTCACTACTCAAAGGCGCTCCCGACTACAACGCGGACACTGCATCGAAGTTTCACGCCGAAACGCAGAAGCAATTATTGCAAGTTAAGGAGGCTTGTTGATTTTTTGCAGATCAAATTCCTTATGAATCTTGTTATATTAATAAAACCAAAGCTCCAAAGACAAAGGAATTTTTTCCCAAACACAAATGTAACAATGACGATAGAAGTACGATATTTTTGAAATTACTCGTGAATCCTCTAAACCCAAAGCTTCAAAGACAAAGGAGCATTTGTCCTAAGCAAAAATCTCACAGCACTGATATACAGGGTAGGCCATAATAAAGTAACCCAACTGTTTTAGCCCATATCTTGGCCAATGAAACTTTACAGTCTTAACGGCAATTCATATTTACGTACAATGGTTAAATTGTAAAAAAAATATTTCAGACATAACAAAAGTTATATCACTTTTAGTGAGGTCCTCCACCGTTTTATGACGATTCGAAAACGCGACGCAAACAAAAAGTAACAAAAAGCCAATTTAATTATTCTGGTCAATATCTTGCCCAGAGGTAAGAATATCGAAATGAAATTTTAGAAGCTTAAAGACAATTCACACCTGCATAAGATGGCCAGATTTCATCATAATATTTCAAACAGAACAAAAGTTATATCACGTTTAGTGAGGCCACCCACCGATTTTTGACGATTCAAAAACGTAACGCAACAAAAAGTAGCACAAACATGATTTTATAAGGTCTCATCTCAAACTATTATTATCGAATAGCCTTGATATTGCCAGAGGATCCACATTATTACTATTTTAAACAGAAACAGGGTACCGACGTAGCTGCACGTCACCATGAAGTCACTTCGCAAGGTAACAAAGAAGCTGGCAAATAAGGAATCTGTCAGATAATTAATTTTGTTAGTAAAGCAATGCAATTCAAATTTTTGAAAAAGAAAATGACCAAGGTGTCAATGACAGACAAAATGTGTATCCAGACACCTCTTGAGCAAGATCCTAGAGATACATTGAGCAACGTTTACTCTGATAAACAGTGAGAGCGCAGACATTAAGAGTTGAGCTGAGAGTTAAGAGATTTGCCGTGAATAAAAGGAGATCGGCTCGATTGTTCTGGTTTCATTGAGAAAGCTAATGGCCCCAAATCAAATCAAATCAAATCAATTTATTTGGCAACCAAAATCAAAGCAACAAAATAGATTAAATGAAACATCATAGAAACAGAGTTAACAAAATAAAATAAAACAGTGCTTAAATAATGATGCTGATAGTTCGCAATTGGTTGCACAGGGGACTCGGAAGGGGTCTTGCAACCCCGCTAGGTGGGCCCCCTGGGCGGAAATACCATGATGAAGATGGCCATTAGGTTGCCATAAAGTGGTCTCGATATATGATATAACGAGACAAAACAGCATTGAGAAGGAAATGTTCTGAAAAAACCTTAACTAAACAGTAAACATCTTAACTAAACAGTAAACATCTTAACTAATAGCACGGTTACACATTGGAAGATCATAGTGGCTAGAAGAAGAAATTTGAGGCAGAAAATGTACTGAATGGTCGGGATACTGCACAAATAGTTGGAATTGGATATAACATAAGTGTTCACCAAATTAATTCAGAAAGAGTGAAGGGAGGTAATTTAATAGTTAAACTATTTAACGACTAAATGGCTCGCAACGGTGTCACGACAACTGGTTCACAGCCAACTGGTTCACCGACAACTGGTTCACGGACAACTGGTTCACGACAACTGGTTCACGACAACTGGTTCACGACAATTGGTTCACCGACAACTGGTTCACCGACAACTGGTTCACAACCAAATTTAACTGCGAATTTTTTACGACATGGTTATGGCCGCTGAAAGAGAAGTTGGATTGATGAAAATACTTCAATTTTAAATAGAAGTCGGATTTAGATTGACTAAAATCGTCTTGTTAAAATTGGAGCGGTTGAAGTAAAGGAAACCGTAATAAGGTTTTTCATACCTGAAATAGAAGCTGGATTTAAAGTTGTTGCTCAAATTGGAGCTGGAAGGATGAAAATGTCTTGCCTTAAATTGGAGCTGGATTTATTAAAATCGTCTTGAAAAAAATCGGAGATGGATCGTTGTAAATAACGGTGGAGTAACGGAAACCGGAAAAATATTGTTACACATGAAATAGAAGCTGGATTGACGAAAATGTCCTGCCCTAGATTGGAGCTGGATTGATGAAAACGTCTTGCCTTAAATTGGAGCTGGATTGATTAAAATGTTCTTGCTTAAATTGGAGCTGGATTGATGAAAATATTAACTGGGAGATGGATCAGAGAACTGGATGGACGAAACTTTTCTAGATTAAATTGGAGCTGGATGGAAATAATGTTCTTGCTTAAATTGGGGCTTGATGGATGACAAAAAGCTTAAGAATTGGAAGCGGGATCAATGTATTTTATATCTTAAATAGAAGCTAGATTAATGTTTTATAGATCTGAAATAGAAGCCGGACGAATGATAAAACGCCTACAAAATAGAAACTGGATGAAGGTTTTTATATATCTTAAATAGAAGCTGGATGAATGCCAAAACGCCTAAGAAATGGAGGCTGGATGAAAGTTTTCCAGATCTGAAATCGAAGATGGATGAAGGTTTTTATATATCTGAAATAGAAGCTGGATGAAGGTTTTTATATATCTAAAATAGAAGATGGATGAATGGCATAACACTTAAGAAATGGAAGCGGGATCAAGGTATTATATATCTGAAATAGAAGCTGGATGAGCGATAAAGCGCTTAAGTAAATGAAAAAAAAGCTGGATTGACGAAAATAACGATCGAGAAAAAAGAAGCTGGTTGAAGGTATTTACAGGTGTGAAATAGAAGCTGGTGTGATGAAAATCTTGCTTAAATTGAAGCTGGATTGGTTATAATGTTCTTCCATAAATTGGAGCTGGATGGATGATAATCTTTTGATTAAATTGGAGCTGGATTAATGAAAATCTTCTCTACGAAGTTGGAGATGGATCGATGAAAATGTTCGTGCTTAACTGGGAGCTGTATTGATGAAAATCGTCTCGATTAAGTTGGAGCTGGATGGATGAAAATGTTCTCTTTTTAGTCTTAGCTGCATTGATGAAAATCGCCTTAAGTTGGAGCTGGATGGATGAAAATGTTTTTGATTTAGTTGGAGCTGGATTGATGAAAATCTTCTCTATTTATTTGGAGCTGCATTGATGACAATCGCCTTAAGATGGAGATGGATTAATGAAAATGTTCTTGCTTACCTGGAAGCGGGAATGATGAAAATCGCTTTTATTAAGTAGGAGCTGGATTGATGAAAATCGCCTTGATTAAGTTGGAGCTGGATGGATGAAAATGTTCTCTTTTTAGTTTTAGCAATTACAAATGAGCTTCGTGCCCAGGATAAGGTTTTAGGTTTGAGAGGATATTCCCGTCTCAGAAAGTGCCGAAAACAGAACATTTTCATCCATCCAGCTCCAACTTAATCAAGGCGATTTTCATCAATTCAGCTCCAATTTAAACAAGAACATTTTGATCAATCCAGCTTCATTTTTCGCTTTAAAAAGAGTTCTTTTAATCAATCCAGCTTCTCTTTGACTAAAGAATTCCCAATGAACGTTTTGTCGTGTGCGAGTTGTGTGTAGACCAGTTGTCGTAGACCAGTTGTCGTAGACCAGTTGTCGTAGACCAGTTGTCGTAGACGAATTGTCCGGAGACCACTTGTCGTTAGACGAGTTGTCGGTAGACGAGTTGTCGTGACACCGTCATATGTGCCTAACTGATTCTACAAATGATTTGCACACCAATTCAAATTTCCCTCTCTTTGTACAGCTTCTTTTTTTGTAATTGCCGCTCCCCCATACTTTTGTGGCAGATTTATACCTGTGCATAATCTGTATATTAATTATTTGTTTCTCATTCTGTCAAGCAATTTTTATTGCCGTTTTATTTGTCATGTTGTTAAATACCCTTGGTTATTAGTATTCTATGGGTTTCGTTATCTTTAAAACTGTAACAAGAATATAGCCAGATTTTAGTCATTCTATCACAGAATTAGGCAAACCATGCTTAGTTAACAGCAACATGTCAGTCTTATTTAGTCACAAACACCAAAAATTAAATAACATCCACATGAGCAATCATGGGCATTATTGTATCGCAATTGTCCATTTGTAAAGCACTTCTCTGGGCAAGAGCTGTCACAGGGGTCATGAGTTGCCAGCAGCAACTTATCTGTTTCATTAGTCAAAATATCATTAAATAAAATCTACCATAACTGGTTTACAATGAAAAATGTCTAGTTCGCCATTGCATGAGTTACCAACTGTAACATATTATCTGTTTTATTCAGTTAAAGCTTAATTTAGTCAAAATAATACCAAATCAAACAAACTTTGTACGCGAACTCTGTAGGTAAACACTGTCTACAATGAACAAAGCATGGGCATAATTGTATTGTATTTGCCGGTGCACGGTCAAAAGCGCGCAGGACAAAAGCGCGCAGACAATGCGCGCAGACATATGCGCGCAGCGACATATGCGCGCAAGACAAAAGCGCGAACCGACAAATGCGCGCAACAGGAACAATTAAATCGAAATTTCGAGTATTAGAATGACCATTTAATATAACCACAACATCGTCAGAGACGGTTGTTAAAAGTAGATGAAAAAGAGCATGTGGCGTAAGGTTCAAGACCTCTCTCTTGCCGCAGCCTATCAATCGTGACGACGAAAATATACGCCTTCAAGGTGAAATGGAAGCTGGATGAAGGTTCGCTATAGGTGAAATGGAAGCTGGATGAAGGTCAGAGAAATGGAAGCTGGATGAAGGTTCGCTATAGGTGAAATGGAAGCTGGATGAAGGTTCGCTATAGGTGAAATGGAAGCTGGATGAAGGTTCTCTATAGGTGAAATGGAAGCTGGATGAAGGTTCTCTATAAGTGAAATGGAAGCTGGATGAAGGTCAGAGAAATGGAAGCTGGATGAAGGTTCGCTATAGGTGAAATGGAAGCTGGATGAAGGTTCTCTATAGGTGAAATGGAAGCTGGATGAAGGTTCGCTATAGGTGAAATAGAAGCCGGATGAAGGTTCTCTTTAGATGAAAAAGAAGCCGGATGAAGGTTCTCTATAGGTGAAATGAAAACTGAATGAGGCTCGAAATTTCGATTTCATTGTTCCTGTTGCGCGCATTTGTCGATTAGCGCTTTTGTCTTGCGCGCATTTGTCTGCGCGCATTTGTCTGCGCGCTTTTGTCCTGCGCGCTTTCGTCGGCGTGCCGTATTTGCCCACTTGTAAAGCTAGAATGAACTGGACAGCGTTATGGTGTTATACAACAGTCATAATTCAATTAGTGAAAACCAATTAAGAATTGTGTTAATTTCACATTTTGTTTATAAAACCTGCAAATGTTATTTTGTAACGAAAGCGACCTCTGCAAAGAAGTGGCACGTTTTAACTTTGGATTTTTATTTAGTAAACTTGACGGGTTGATGTCGTAGAGCCTTGAAAACTGTGAACTTGGGTCGCTCTTCGTCCATCTTTGTACTTGTAGCCTTGTACCGACATGGTGTAACATTGTGGGTTGAGGATGTCGTTGCCCCTTGAAAACAGGAAACTTGGGTCGGTCTTCGTCCACCTTCTACTTGTAGCGACATGGTGTAACATTGCGAATTGAGGTAGTCGTAGCACCTTGAAAACTGGGAACTTGGGTAGGTCTTCGTCCACCTTGTACTTGTAGGAACATAGTTACATAGCGAGAATCTTCTCCAACCTGCTCGAGTGCAGTGGTAACTCGGTCATTTCTAAAAAAAGGTAAACATGCATTTTAGAGGCGTAGATTATTCGCTCGTTACAGCATTATTATTTTCAATCTCAATTTGCTTTGGCAAAAATCCTTCTAATCGAGCCAGCTTTTTAAGGACATAATTCGCTTCATCAATACCGGTTCCCTTTAGGCAGCAATAATTTTAAATCAACATCACTTCTATTTAATTAAAAGTCATTGTTCCTCAATCCAGCTTCGATTTCAGCGAGATTGTTTACGTAAAACCCACTTCGGTAATCCTACAGTTTAGGTGCTTTTATTATTTTGCATTGCTTTCTTCAACACTAGTCTTTGGTCGCTGTTTTGGCGCGAGAATATGTTTTTCAATTATCCAGCCTCTATTTCTCCCGCGTTATTTTCGTCAATCCAGGTTCTATTTAAGCAATAACACACCTTCATCATGCTTCCAGTGTTAATGTGTTATTTTCGTCAATCCAGCTTCTTTGTCAGGTATAAAAACACCTCTACTCTGCTTCTATTTTTTAAGCGTCTTCTTCGTTCATCCAGCTTCGATTTCACCTAATATCTCCATCATCCAACTTCCATTTTTAAAGCTTTTTATCATTCATCCAGCTTCTATTTAAAATATAGAAAACCTTCATCCAGCTGCCATGTCTTAAGCTTTTAATCATTCATCCAGCTTCCATTTCTTAAGCTTTTATCATTCATCCAGCTTCTATTTCATATATATATAGATATATATATAAACTTTCATCCAGCTTCCATTTCTTAAGAGTTTTATCATTCATCCAGCTTCTGTTTCAGATCTGTTAAAACATTAATCCAACTTCTATTACTCATGCGTTTTTCATTAATCCAGCTTCTATTTCAGCTTTCTTTTATAGTTCAAAGGGGAAAACATTTTCAATGTCTTCCTTCAAACTATTGCTGATAACTATCCCGTATAACAGTGCAAAATAATAAAAGCACCTAAACTGGAGGATTACCCCCACTTCTATTTAAGTAAAAAATATTTTAATTCGACTGCCATCTATCATTTATCAAAGACTCTTCGGTAATCCGACTGTAGGGCCTACTCGACCCACGCTGAAATACCCATGCAATGGCAAATAATTTAAGACACTAAAATACAGGTTTACCATAAAAATAAACAGCAAATATACTGCGGAATGCATGTAACATGATTTATTTCTTGGCGCAGACAAACAATTAACATGCAAAAAAGTAAAGCAAGCTGAAAATCGGTTTTCCTTGTGATCAGCGGCGTTCAACAAGATTATCATGGGCGGTCTAACAAACTTATAATATATTAATAAAACTATAAATGGTACTTATGGGTTAATTCACCTGATTTTTTTTCGCATGCTGATATAGATATATACTATATATATAAATTCCTGGTATCCAGCGCCTCACTGTGAACCACTCCCTAAATTTCGTCGATCCAAACTCTGGAGCCCACACCCAAAGCATCGAAAGATCGTGGAAATCAGCAAAGGAGCGAAATAAGCGACATAATGGCACACACCGTTCGATGCTGGACTCCTACATGTGCGAGTTCATGTGGAGGAACCGGATTAAAGTGCGCTCGCAGAACGCCTTTGACACCATATTGCAGGACATCGTCGTATTCTGGCCACCTGCTCAATAACATTGAACTGAAACTAACCGAATAAATGGGGAAAAAATCAGGTGAATTAACCCATAAGTACCCTATAAATATCACTAAAGTGATTGAATGAGTGAATAGATTGATGGATTGGTTAATTAATTAATTAATAATTTAGGTATTAACTTACCACTTTGTAGAGTTTCGGATAAATAAAGTCCAACGATTCGATAATGTTTACGAAAAGCCCGAGGTGCTTTATGCGCATGCGCGATGCAGATACGGTAAAAGATCTCGAAGGTTTGCTTAGCAAGAAGGCCGTATCTGCAAAATTATGCTGATTCGGCCTTTTTCCTAAGCACACCAGGCCTCTGCTGCAGTTACGGTGAATTTAATTTGGCTATATCTCAGCCACTGTTGCAGATACGGCTGTCTTACTTTGTACCAAGGTGTAGCATTGGTATGCAGTGCCAACAGTGGTCCTAACTCAAAATGTGAAAAATGTCAGTTACGGTCTTTTTCCTAAGCACGGCAGAGTTGTCTGTAGACCAGTTGTCGTGACACCCTCGACAACGATGCGTTTAACGGAGTCTATACGAAGAATCCATTCAAATTCAAACATAATTACATGTATATGAATCTGACCCAACTAAAAGTGTATTTGGATGGGCAACAGCAGACGATCAAGCATTTGGAAACAAATATCGTCATCAATCGGTTTGTGAATGCCGACGCTTCGCTGTTTATAGGTAAGCTTACTGCAAAGTGGATGAGGGGCGAAGGCAATCAGATATCGAGAGAGGACTTTGCCGGAGGGTATGCTCTTTACGCATTCGATCCGAAATCGCAGAAGGTGGACATTTCAACCTCATCAAACCTCGAAATATTCTTGTTGATATGAAATTCGATGAGGCTTTGGCTAGAACCATAAACGTTGTCGCATTCGCAGAATTTGAAAATATTCTCGAAATCGACCGCTCCAGAAACGTTATTTTTGACTATTCATTCATTCATTCATTCATTCATTCATTCGGACATTTATATAGCGCTCCTTCAAGAAAAACTACTCAGAAGCGCTCCCAACTCCAGCGCGCACAAAAAGAACAGTTTTAAGTTTAGTAAGGAAGGATCCTGGTAGAGTCCCAGGGTGTAGGCGTAGCTCAAAAGGAAGGCCATTCCAGACCACTGGTCCAACCACAGAAAAGGCTCGATCCTTCATGGTAGTAGTACGAGCAAAAGGAACTAAGAGGACTCCCATATCAGCAGAGCGTAGCTGACGACGTCCTTGGATACCCAATGTAGAGCTGCATAGCTCACGGAGGTAAGTTGGGGCAAGGCCCTGACAACATCGCCATACCAATGCAGCTACCCTGAACTCAATACGCTGGCGAATAGGGAGCCAGTGAAGTACCTCAAGCATGTAGTTTGAGACATGATCATATTTAGGGACTATACCAACTGAAGATGGACAGTGCACTTTAGAGACGATTCTAAGTGGAGACGCAAAGTGCGATATGCCATGTTTCTGGGCGTGTTTCCATGCGATCGCTTACCTTCAACAATAAACAGAAAGCATTTTTCCATACTCGTTTGTTATACCGATACGTATGGCAATCCAGAGGAAATATTGGGTCGTTCTTTACATAGAGAATTCTACGGCGAATACTTTGACTCGTTCGGTGCACCATCCTGAGCACCATTCAGAAATGTTTACACAGACATTGTATTTCTACAGACAGATAATAATTATTACTGGGCATCATCTGGTCACCTGGTGCCGTCAACTCCTGGAGCTCTGGCGACAGACATGATGCATCCTCTCCAGTGGCTCCTCTCTCTTGTCGCATCTCTTAACTCCTCCAGGCCCATGCCAGACTTTTATTGTATTTCATCCATCCATCTCTTTCTTGGTCTTCCACGTCTTCTCCTTCCCTCTCCGCATGCCGTCATCAACTCCTTTTCCAAACCGTTTGATCTCATCACGTGGCCAAAGTAGCATAATTTCCTCCTAGTTGCCGTTTGCTGCAGTCTCTCATCCCTTTCTATTCCGAGCTCCCCGCGCACCGACTCGTTAGTTCTCTTTTCCGTCCATGAAATCCTTAGCATCTTTCTCCAAATCCACATATAGCATGCGTTGATTTTCCTTTCCATATCCCGTGTCTTTGTCCACGTCTCTCAGCCATAAAGAACCAGTGGAAAGATCAGTGCTCCTGTCAGTCTTTTCTTTGTTTCCCTACTCACATGTTTCATTTTCATTTCATTTCGAGGATTTATATAGCGCCTCTTCAAGAAACCTACTCAGAGGCGCTCCCAGCCCAGCCAACACCTAAAAAATAGGATTTGAGAGACTTAAAAAATGCAGAGGAATTTAGCCTAGGCATAAGTCGCAAGTTTAGTGGGAGGCCATTCCAGATAGCGGAACCCACAACAGAAAAGGCTCGGCGCTCTCTCATAGAAGTGCGAGCTCGCGGTACCAAAAGTTCACCCGTTGCTGCCGAGCGAAGAGCTCGACGGGCTGCAAAGTCTGAGACAGGTCGACAAAGGCTAGACAAGTACGACGGAGCACAAGAAAGACGGCAGCGCCAAACAAGTGCAGCAACTCGGTAGGAGATGCGTTGTGAAACAGGGAGCCAGTGGAGAACGTCACGCATATAAGCAGAGACGGGAGCATATTCAGGAATGCGGCCAATGAGGCGAGCAGCCGAACGAAGAACTCGTTCAAGGCCCCCAATTAGTCCAAGTGGCAGACCCACAAGTACGGAACTGAAGTAATCATTTCTACTAGTGACAAAGGCATGCACAAGAGTCATAATAGCACTATGAGAGAGGGATCTTGAGACAACTCGGAGTTGACGAAGCTGGTAGTAGTAACTACGAGTGACCAAATTAAATATGCTTTGAGAAATTGAGCTCTTGATCCAAAGTAACTCCAAGGTCTCGCACTGTGAGAGAGAACGAGATATCAGGGAAAGTTGCTGTTATTAAGTGGAGGTCAATGGATGCCAATTGCCTGCGAGTACCAAACGAGATTAACTGAGTTTTAGAGGGATTTAGTAGGAAACGATTAGATGCCATCCATGATGAGAGAGCATCAATAGCATTTTACATTAAAGACACAGTGGACAATGCATCACCGGCAAAGCAGTGAGCATAAGTCTGCACGTCATCAGCATAGAGTTGGTGCAGGAGACCACATGCAGACAACAAGGAACTAATACCAGCCGTATAGAGGACGTACAGTAAAGGGCCCAACACTGAACACCAAAAGGGAGGGTTTATCCCTCCATATCCTTCCCAGACCGTTCATTGCCGTTTTCCTCAGTGTTACCCTCCCCCTTATTTCCGTATCACTTCTTCCCTCCTTCTCTATCATAGATCCCAGGAATGAGAAGCTCGATACTACCTGTATTGTTTCTCTGGGCATAGTTAGCCGATTTTTCGGACATTATTGTGTTTTTTATTCCTTGCATAGAGCTAGAGGAAGAAATATTATTGCTATGGCAAATACGTTATCATAATTTCATTTGCAAAGAATAGAATAAAGGTTCTGGAAATTTAGACGTTTTGAAGTTATTTCTATGAATGCATGAATATGGAATCTGAATGCGAGAAATTGAAAACAGCACCATGTCCCACTATGAACTTTTATTAAAGAGTTTTGCAACAAGCGTCGTCATCTAACAATAACTCTTATTGTGCCCATGACTGGTAAGTCATACCTAATGAAACGCATGCCGTGTGCATTTAATTAAGGCTTTGACTATGGTGCGTCCATCGCATTAAACGATGTTAGTGAAAAATATAGGGTTTTGCGACAAATCTTGAGGTTTTCTAGGTGGAAAATCTTGGGTTTTTCTTAGATGGAAACACAGGGATTTAGGTGAAAAATCTTGGGGTTTTCTGGGTTTTTACGTTGGCTATAATCTAGAATGCTGTGGACAGTGGACACCATTCTAAAATATGTTGATTAATCATGTAGACTTACTATCCATAGAAGAAGCATCTTAGTTGCACCATTTTTCCAACTTGAGCAGCTACCTCTGTTGCTGAAGAAATTGCAACTTCTGCTGAATAAAATGCATCTGATAAAATTGTTAAAGAAAATGCTAAAGTTGGAGCAAAGTGGCTGAGGTCCCCAGTTGGATCTGAAACACACAATAATTAGATTATGCATTGTAGGAGAAAGAAGTCAAGGCATAAGTTAGTCTTACTGAGAAAATAATTGTGGATTTTTTTTATATCATTCGTCTACGATTTAGTTTTTGGACAACCTAGTATGTAAGCGTTCTCACTTCTTGTCACCGTTAGCTGTGTTCTTTTTTGTCTTTCTCTTAAGTCGCTGTTATAAGTGATGCCTCTGTAAAGTCTTGCACTTGGAGCATCCTCCCGAATTGCATAGGCAAAGTGAAGATCTCCTAAAAGAAAAGGAAGACATCAGAGAACTTATAGAATGTGAATATTATATCAGAGCGCCTCTGAATAGCTAGTCTGTAAGCGGCGCTTTATAAATGCTTATATACTATAATACTCGACTATTATCTATATCCATACACTGTTTTTTTAACTGGAAATTTCCGCTAAAGTTGGTGCTCCTCAATCAACATCCTAGGGTGGAAATATTTCCACCATTAAATAAGAGTGGTCCAGTTCCACCATTGGATTAAAACCGTGCCAATTGCTTCACGTAACCTGGGGAAAATTGAATCGAAACGGATTATAAATAGTGAGACTTCTGCCACCTTTAACGCGCTTATATCCAACATTGACTGGGCCCCAGTTACTGACTTATGCAATGCACATGAACCCAATGAAGCCTTTAATTTATTCACTGAAAATATAAAAAAATTGCTATGATAAATCCTTCCCCATCAAAACGCAGAAGGTCTCTAAAGAAAAATTCATTTCTTCAACCATGGATGACTCAAGGACTACTTAACTCTATAAAAAAGGAAAAACTTTATATTAAATATATAAAGAATCCCACGATTGAAAACAAAAATGCCTTTACGAAATATCGTAATCACTATAAGGTAATACGCAACAAACTTGAACAATCATATTACACTAACGAATTTTTGAAATACAGTAGAGATATAAAAAAGACTTGGCATGTAATTAAAACCATTGTCAAAACTGATAATAGAGATACGTCTATTCTCGAAATCAAGGTAAATGGCGTCACTATTCATGATCCCAACTTGGTGGCTGATCACTTTAACACTTATTTCACTGGAATAGCAAAATCTCTGTCCGCTGATTTGCCACCGTGTAAGAGGAATTTTAAAGATTACATGTCATCACGTTCGAATAATTCCTTTGCTCTTTTACCTACTTGTTCGCAAGAGCTAATGTTAATCAATAAAACACTCAAATCAACTTAGAGTTCAGGTATGGATGATCTAAATCCTCATCTCATATCTCCCATTATGAAATTCCTCGCTTTACCGTTATCAAATATTTATAATCAACTGTTCATTTGAAAATGGTCTTGTGCCCACTGAAATCAAAATTACAAAAGCCGTCCCAATTTTCAAACAAGGTTCTAAAAATGATATAGCTAACTATAGACCCATTTCGGTGTTGCCATTTTCCTCCAAATTCTTTGAAAGAGTTATGTATGATCGCCTCTATTCCTACATTACCCATAAATCTATACTATACTCTTCGCAACAAGGGTTTCAATCTGGACACTCAACATCAATGTCCTTACTGGATATCCAAGACCGGATATCTGCTGCGATGGACAATAACGAATACTCCGTTGGAATTTTTCTTGATCTTGCCAAAGCCTTTGACTCCGTTGACCATAAAATCCTTCTGACAAAACTCGAACACTATGTCATTAGAGGTACACCTCTAGATTGGTTTACTAGTTAACTTACTAACCGCTACCAAAGAGTCATTTGTAATGGGACCCTCTCAAACCCTTTACCCATTGAATTTGGCGTACCACAGGGATCAATTCTTGGTCCACTCCTATTTTTATTTATTAACGACCTGCAAAAATCTTCTACTATCCTACACTTCATTATGTTTGCAGATGACTCCAATGTCTTCTTATCTCACAGCTCGTACGACAGTCTAATACAACTGGTGAACAATGAACTGTCCGCTAGCGAATGGTTTATAAGCAACAAATTATCACTTAATGTAAAAAATCCAATTGTATAATTTTCCGTTCCACAGGAAAATCCATCCCCAATAACAACAGCCAAATAGCTTTAAATAACATTACTATTCCCCAAGTGTCTTCAACAAAATTTCTAGGTGTCTACATCGATCAACACCTGAAATGGAAAACCCACATTTTTGAAATTAGTAACAAAATCAAAAAGAATCTTGGCATCATAAAAAGAGTATCTTACCTTCTCCCCCCTCATATCCTGTGGGATCTCTATTATACTCTCCTATATCCATATCTGACTTACTGCAACATGATTTGAACTTCTACATATGACTCCAATCTTAAAGGTATAAAGATCCTTCAAAAAAGGACAATACGTGTTATAACTAAATTTTTTCCCCTGTTAACTGGAACAGTCTTCCCAAAGAAATCCGTACGGTTACATCCCTTAGCCACTTTAAAACCCTTGCACGTGCACACACACTAATTTATATTGCTTAAACTCAGCTTTATGTTTGTTAGTTAAGATGTAGTTAAGAATTTAATATACGTAACTTTTTCTGTATAAATGTTATATAGTCATAATAACGTCTATTCCCCTTACTTAATCACACCCACCATCCTGTTCAGCTTCTTCCTGGTATAATAGGCCCCTACTAAGCGGGACTTGTCCCTTCTGGAGTGCCTATTGCTCCCTAATCTATTTCCTAACTTCTTTGCCAATTTAACTTGTGTTATACCATGTTCTGTATAATTATGTTTATTGTGGGAACAATAAATAATTTTTGACTTTGAATTGACTTTTGGTGCCAAATTCCGTCATAACCGGGAATGAAACGCATATTCAAATTAATTTTAAAACATTGTTTTTACCATTCTTATCTACTTGTATTCTTGCCGAAGATTCCACTTTCGCATAATATTCGGTGCTCATTTTGATTGTCCGCTCCCAACAGTCAAAATTCGATGCAAATCCCCTATGTCGACTGGCCTCAATATGAAGTGGCATTCCCTCAACAACGGTTTTTTTATAAACGGGTGAAGACGTCCATGTGATCAATTCAACGAAGCGAAGTCGAACGTATGCCATGTCTGAGAGAGCCGTGCCATATAGATTCTTTGCAAAACACTGATAGTATCCTTCATCCATCCATGTAGCATTGCTTATCGTTATAGTACCATCTGATCCTCTACGGATGTTTGACATATTTGTGTTAAATTCAAAACCGTTCTTCTGCCAATCAAATCTGAAAAGTTCATAAACATTAACCTATTATATGAACATCTTCCGAGAAAAGGATGCAAGTTGGTTTGACAACTACAACCCATCAATTAGGTTAAAAATAAGTGTTTCCGTGAATGTTAACTTAAAGGTCACGATTGCTCTGCCATGACGATTGCATTTTAGCTAGGGCTGCCAACTTTTGAATTTTCCATTCCGGGACGCCTTCAGCCACTCGATGTGCCATTACCAATTTACACAATCCACAGAAGCGCATGAGGTAGCAAATGTTGTGTAAGCCCAGAATAGAATCTACATCTAAAATTTACTAAAAAGTTCTTAATAATTTCAGACAAATCATCAAAAGACAATTTTATAGTCTAAAACCGTTTGTCTGAAAAAAAATAACCTTAAGAAAAAAATTTTCAAGCTTCAGTCACCTATAGGCTCATCAGAGTAAGACTTATGAGCCCAAATTGAGGGAAGTTCGTAGGTGTCGTAGGCTCATAGGTCTGCGACCGGAGAGCAAATCGCCCTCCCCACTACCGAGCTCCATTCCACCCCCCTCTATGGCCGATACATTCTGTTCATTCTTCTCGGGCAAAATCGCATCCCTTCGCTTCACATTGCAGTCCCTTCTTGATTCACAATCCTCCAACACTGATCCACCTCCATTTCCAAATCCTGCTCCTGCTGTCTCTCAGTCATCCCTTCCAATACTCCATCCCGCCTCTGAAGCTGAAGTTTCACTCCTATTAAATTCTCTTCCTAACAAACAGTGTGAATTAGATCCAATCCCAACTGATCTTCTAAAAGACTGCGCCTCCGTCCTCATTCCTATAATCACTAAAATTATCAATCTTTCACTCTCCACTGGCAATTTCCCAATGGTCTTCAAGCAATCTCTCGTCACTCCTCTTCTGAAAAAAGCAAATCTTGACAAGGAAAATCTATCAAATTACCGACCCATCTCCAACCTTTCTTTTCTAACGAAATTAACTGAACGAATTGTCCTTGCCCGCCTAAACGATTACCTCTCTTCTAACTCACTCCTCAATCCCCACCAATCTGGCTTTACTAAACACCACTCCACAGAAACTCTACTCGTCTCTCTCTACAATAAACTGGTCTCGGCCGTCAGTCATCAGCAAGTCTCCTGCCTTTGTCTCCTTGACATCTCCGCTGCATTCGACACCATCGATCACAGTCTCCTTCTTAATCGACTCTCTTCTTCTTTTGGCGTCTCTGGCACAGCTCTACTCTGGTTCGAGTCCTACTTGTCTTCCAGATCTTTCTCTGTTAAAGCCTCCAGTCACTGTTCGAAACCTCTTCCACTATCTTGCGGCGTTCCTCAAGGTTCCGTCCTGGGTCCACTCCTCTTCATTCTCTACACCACTCCTTTAAGTCATCTCATAAAATCCTCGTCTGTTGACTACCATCTCTATGCAGACGACACCCATCTCTTCATATCCTTTCCCATAGGCTCTTTCTCCACCTCAATTGCTGAACTTCTCAATGCGGTCAATCTGATCTCTCAATGGATGTCGTCCAACCTCCTCTGCCTCAACCCCTCCAAAACAGAGTTCATTATTCTAGGCCTTCCTGACCAAATCAAGAAAATCCCTGACCCTTCAATACACCTATCGACTAACTCTTCATCTCTTACCTTCACCTCTGATGCTCCGGTCCGCAATCTTGGTGTAATGTTTGATTCACACCTCTCCTTCTCTAACCACATCTCTAATCTATCGCGCTCCTGCTTCATGCACATCCGGGACCTCCGACGCATCCGACCCATGCTTGATTTCAAAACTGCTTCCACCATTGCTACGTCCATCGTCCACTAAAAGCTTGACTACTGCAACTCCCTGTTCTTAAACCTTGATTCCACACAACTTAAGCGCCTCCAACTCATACAAAATTCTCTTGCTAGAGCCGTCACCAGAACACCCAGACATCATCACGTCACCCCCATCCTCAAGTCTCTTCACTGGTTGAAAATCCCAGAGCGAATTCACTACAAAGTTCTCTCCTTAACATACAACTCCTTACAATGCTCCCAGCCCAGATATCTTCGCGAACTATTCACCATCCAGCCTACCCGTTCTACCCGATCATCCGCCTGCCTTACACTCTCTCGACCGCCGGTCACAAGTCATCTCAAGTTCTCCAACCGAGCCATATCCAACTCAGCACCACGCCTTTGGAATGATCTGCCTGCTGAGTTCCGATCCTTTTCAGTTCTTCCTCCATCATTACTAATCACACACCATCACCTTCCTCTGGCTCCTCTATCCATCACACCTCGGGCCTTTCACTCGAAACTAAAGACACTCCTGTTCAAGAACTCTTATCCTGTTTCATCTGATCCCCCACCCTCCAATTCCCGGCCCAGACGACACCCACCTTAGTAGCTGTTCCATACCTCTGATCCTACCGTACCTCGACCCGGACCACCATGGAATACTCTTACGGACAGCCCTTTTTTTACTCAACGCATTTGATCCTGATCCTATGGTAACTCGACCCGGACCACCACGGACTACTCTCACGAACAACCCTTCTAACTCAACGCAGCGCTCGTGAATAAGCCGGTGCCCCGCGCTTGGCTTTTGCGCTTTAGAAATTAGGAGATTACAATTACGATTACGAGAGCAGAATTTATATTAAACTTAGGACCTATACAGTAACTAGGGCCAACTTATGGTCGTTAAGCAGTTCCAGAACACTGGGCACAAAGTCGCAGATATCAGTACATGTCATGCTAAGAGTTGTGCTTTAATAAGGTCGGTGAACTCTCGGTGTCCAGGTAATTGCGATTGTTAGACAACACATCGTTCAAAATGCTGAACGCTCTCACAAAAAAGCATTAAAACTGGGCACAATATACTAAACCGAAAGCCGATTGTCAGTGATTTGTAAAGTTTTGAAGACTTCAACTCCTGATGTTCAGCCAACAATGTAATGTATAGGTCTGATAGAGAGCAGAACGTAAAAATCATCGTGCAAATGGCTGAGTTTAGTAGCAAAAATTATTAGGAACAATAATTGCGCTAAGTGGCTCTCTAGACCAAATTCCGGGACAATTCGATATCAATCCGGGACACGGGACGCACATGGTCGATTCCGGGACTGTCCCGGTGTAGGCTAAAGGTTTCAGATTACCCCCTCCTAAACATTACTCCCCTGCAAACTGTAAATTGCATCAATCATTGCATTTATTGCACTAAAAATATCAAAAAAATTCATCCCGCTTCGTGTTCTGGTCTAAAGATTTTCGTACGTCATCCCACTTCGTGGTTTGTTATCAATATTTTCATCTGTAACTAAAATAGGCCTACTATTCGCCGCTGAAGTTTACATGGAGAAAATGGCTTCGAGGCTATTATTTTTTTCGGATCAAAATATTGAGAGCAAACCACGAAGTGAAATGACGGATGAAAATCCTCAGACCAAAACAAGAAGCGGGATGATTTGTATGATTTGTTAGTGCAATAAATGCGATGATTGATGCAAATCTAGTTTCCGGGCGTAATCTGAAACCGGTTTCAAGTTACCGGGGGGTAATGTCTAGGAGGGGGTAATTTGAAACCTTTACACCGACGAATCCGGGACGGTTGGTGGCCCCAATTTTAGCGTAAGATCTCCCAAGTACCAGAGTAGTAGTATGAGGGCCGATTTGGGAACAATAGACCCAGCCTGCACCCTCCTATTGACCTAAACAATAATATATTGTTCCAGGAAGCCGGCAGCCCTGTTGTTCTCGTACCGCGCACAATGGCCCATTGTTCGCCGACTCTCGGCCGTTCCATTGTGCTAGAAAGCGACCTATTATACTCGCGTAATTAGCATTGTAATCCGACGCGCCTGCCAAAATTAGCAATGTTAGTCGACGCTCTCAGCCCTATTGTGTTCCTATTGCACACAATAGCCCATTGTTGCCGATAGAAACCGATCTATTGTCCTCGGATAATTACAATTGTCAGCCGACGCTCGCGATCGGCCACTGCCGGGAAAACGTTGCGAAGTTCCAGTACTATCAATCTTGCAAATAATCTTATCCAATCTACTACGAGGCCAGCTTTTATGAGGAAACTCTTTAAAAAATCTTTTGGCTTGATAATGTTTGTTTTGTCTCTAAATTGTAATAACGCGTTTATCTTCCTCACTGAACGACATTCTCGTAAATGGTGGAAAAATTAATTACGTCATTATTATTACGTCAGCGATTTAATGGAAATTTTGGTAGTATAATTTTAATTACCCGAATTAATTTCGGAATTATGTCGGTGACGCGCATACCCGCTTTTATCAATCCGACTTCTACTTAGATAACAAATATTTTTCATCTACCATTTTAGTCAAAAATTCGTTTCATCAATCCAGCATCTAGTTAAGTGGCAACAATTGCTTGTATCCATCCAACTTCCATTTAAATAGCAATTACGTTTCATCAATCCAGCTTCAATTTAGGCAAGAACATTTTCAACGATCCAGCTTCCATTTCAGTAAAATGATTTTGTGTCAATCCAACTTGAAGACTCTATTGTACACGGTACGCTTTCATTACCCCTGAAATAAATTCGAAATTAATTTGGGTGAATTAAAATTATAGTACCGAAATTTTTTATAGCGCCTTCAAAAAATAAAATTATTGATTTTAACGACACATGCTTTTGCGTGATTGCATTTGTTTTGATCAATTACTGTATGAGTTATAACAATTTTTCCGGGGGATTTCTTTCCTAAAGAAGTATGGATTATTCATAAACTTTTAGAAAGCGAAAACGTTATGATCTTGATTGCAGAAGTGAAATAAAGATAAGAATAGCCAAGGGAACAGCGGTGTTGAAAGCAATGGACAAGATTTGGAAGAGTAGTGCAATCAGCATGAAAACCAAGATGGGAGTTTTAAAGACATGTGTGTTCAGCAGTATGATATATGGGTGCAAGACATGGGTGCTAACAAAAGATTCGCAACAGAAAGTGTTAACATTTGAAAGAAAATGTTACAGGAAATTTCTGAGAATAGGATGGACTCAGAAGGTAACCAATGAAGAGGTATATAAAAGAGTGGACATGACCGAGAACCTCATGCAGAAAGTTATAAAGCGGAAACTTGGATTGTTCGGGCACTATAATTTTGTCGAATGAAAGATGACAGAAAGATCAAGACCCTGATGTTTGGGATAATGGAAGGCAAGAACAGAAGAGGCAGGCCGCATAAAGAATGGACAGATGACATTGAAGAGTGGTGTGCAACAGATTTGCAGAATTTATATCATGCAGCTCAGAACAGAATGGAATGGAGAGACATTATGAGGAGGGCATTGAACTCCTACGGGCACTGTGCCCATGGTTAGGCTATTGAATTGAATTGAATTCCTTTCTTATGCCTCACGGTGAACGATGTAAGGCAATATTTTCCAAAAATGTTTAATTGTACTCAGTGGTATTCGATGTGATGTAATGCAGTTCGTGTCCGGAAACTTTAGTGCAAAAATGTGTTAGGCTACTCTGCTTGAAGCCTGGGGTAGTGCCAGGGCCGTCTTATCCAGTAGGCACAGTAGGCACTGTGCCTAGGGCCTACGAACTTACCAGGGGCCTACGAAATCCTAAAAAAATATAATAAAAAATAGCCTAAATGCAGTGATTGGTCAATGACCGGAAAAAGCAAAGAGAAAACGAAAACTTGCAAATTTCATTTTAACGAGCTAGCTTTTTTAAGGCTAGAGTTAGCTAATGAAACAGTAACATTGGCTAAGCTATATGTTAACTTTGCGGCTCTTTGCATTCGCTAAATCGCTTATAGGTTAATGTATTCGAAAGTAATGCAAGGGAGGATGATCGTGCCTGTCCCATCGTTGACCGAAGGTAATTTTTGATAATTTTCAGCTTCGAAAAAGAATGTTCACCTTCACAACTTGTTCCAAAAATATAAAGATAAATTCGAAAAGAAATATTGACATTTGGAAAACTGGAAACCAGCTTGTCAGCCATTTGTGATCTAATCATTTCAGCTACAGATTTATTGGTTTCTCCAATCCAGACTCGTGTTTCCTCTTATAACCATCAGACATGTTTTTTTAAAAATTTGTATTAATAATTTAACAAATTAAAATTTAAAAAGCGATGGCGATTTTTCATTAGAACTTAGACCGAAACGCCGCTAACAGAAAGTCGAAAATCGGAAATATTACATTTAGCGGATATTGAAAATAAATATTACAAAAAGTAGATTGAGATATAAAATAAAAACTGAATGCGTTCACAAAACATGGTTCAGCATAATTTTAAGAAATAACCTAATAGTGTAAATGGGTCACCATTTGAATTAATACAAGAGTTGAGTTGGATAGACCCTTAGAGGCCTACGAATAGATTAATATGCAAAAGTGCCTAGGGCCTACGATGACCATAAGACGGCCCTGGGTAGTGCTAAATACACCGAAAAATTAAGTAACAATTTTTAAACTTACCCTACAGCAGGCGTTCCATCTGCCCCACAATCCAGTGTAAATTCTACACCCATAGGAATATCGTGCCAATTGACAATTCTCTTCGACTGTCTGGTTAGAGCTGGTGGCAATCGCACTGAAAACATTACAGCACAGAGACTCACGACAATATTGATACTCTTTTCGGCGCCTTGTATTACACAGAAATAAACAAAACAGCGACAAATCACGACTCACAAGGAGCCAAACAGCTGCCCGTGCAGACAGACTCGGGTGACTGTTCTCAAACATTATGTTGACCGTGTCCTCAGACATGTAGGCTACCATGTCGTGTCATGTCATAACGCGTTGGTTGGCTACGCGATAGGATCGTTATTGTCCAGAGTCTTCTGTTACGAGTCACGTTCAGCAGGTGTGTGCCCCCGAATTCGGTTAATTGCGAGATGTTGTTAAGCCATGAATAATGATTGTACCGCCTGGCAACTTTCAGCAGTCTCATAATTATAACCGCTAAGTGTCTCTGTCTCTGTTTGGAGATACTTATAGATCTCAAATCGACTTTATTTTGGTTCCTAGGCACTGGATTCAGTCGGTTAACGATCGCAAAACCCGACTCGACGCGTACTGTGATACCGATCACAATCTTGTTTTTCTCAAATTCAATTTCCGTTTCAGAAAAGCTAAATCTCGTAAACTTCCCGTTTTGGATCTAGACAAATTACGTGATGTTCAGCTAAAGCATGATTATGCAATTGAGGTTGACAATCGCTTCGCTGCTGTAAACTGCGTCGTGGAACCCAACCCTCCCATTGACCTGTGGTCTCAATTCAAAACTATCATCACAGAATCAGCACAAAAGATTATTCTTAAAGATTTGGAGAAGCGAAAAAACTGGAATTCGGATGACACGTTCGCGCTTCTCAAAAAGAAACGTGAAGCCAAGACGAAATCGCAGGTAGAATACAAGATCCTGCGCGGAGAAGTTCAAAGAAGACTACGGAAAGATAAACAAGCCGATCTTGATGCACTCTGTTGTGAACTTGAAGAGAACGCAAAGCGAGGAAACAGCAGATCGGCTTATCGGACAGTCAGAAATCTCACCAGAACGTTCCAGGCGCGCAAAACAGCCATTAAAGACATATCAGGGAAGAAGATAATTGACCCGATGAAGGTCAATGAACGCTGGAAGGAGTATTGTGAGGGACTTTATACAAGCAATGAAGACGAGATAACGTTCGACATCCCGGAAAGAGAACCACCACCAATACGTGAAGAAATCGAACGCGCGTTGCTCAAAGCTTCTTTACACAGAGCCTCGGGGCCAGATGGCGTTGCAACCGAGCTCCTTAGATTTGGTGGTGATATGACTCTTACAGCATTAGGCTACATAAGATCTGTACTGAGGTCTGGATTTCGGGAGTTTGGCCCGATGACTGGACGCAATCGGTTTTCATCCCTTTACCGAAAAAAGGTGACCTACTATGTTGTGAGAACTACAGAACCATCGCGCTGGTTTCTCATGCCAGCAAAATTCTCCTCAGAGTCAATCTAGAGCGCATCCAAGCCAAGCTTGACAAGGAATAATTTTGCTCCTGAACAGGCCGGTTTCAGACCTAAACGAGGCACGCGAGATCAGATCACGAACCTTCGAATCATCACTGAAGCATCTCCACGATATTCGACTGAATGACAAAAAGTCTTCAGAAATTTTGGCGGATGAAAATGGACACTTCATTCAGCCCCCCCAAACTGAAATCCTGGCGCCGCCACTGTGTACTTTGATCCATGATTATTGGAAAACCCCGATATTGGAAGTCCTCCAAAATTCTTACTGGCTACGCTCCTACATATTTTCAATTTCTTTATGTTCATATCTTGTAAAACATGCGATCTGGCCCCTTTATTTCAGTATACCATACGGCTAACTTACCCCACAAATACGGGGGGGGAAACACCAGGATTGTGCACATCCGCCCATGCCATCCGCCCACTGTGCACAGAGTTACAGCCTTAAATCTGCGTCCCAAAGTGCGCTACTTTGCAGATGTTTTGTGGTTTTTGCCAAGAATATTCGCTTTGCAGGTTTTAGTATGTTTTGCTACATGTTATTACCTAACTAAAAACCACAAAATTGGCTTGTGGCCAATTACTTCTAGATAGCTTTTTTATATCACGCGGATTAAATTGCATAGGCAAAATTTAATAGTAAGTCATTTTAGGAAAAGAATAGTAGCCTATTCGATAATGTAGGCCTAATTGACCTTATAATTATGGGTTGCTGATGTCGATGACCTGAATATTTTCTCACAATGTTGGTGTAAAATCGATATGTTTTCCAAATTTGGATTTATTCAGCCGTTAAAAGATAAGCGGGGAGAATCTGCGTCCAACGCTTTCGCAAAAATATTTATTATTAGAAAATTAAGGCCCGAAAAACTTTAAGTGGATAAAGGAACTGAATTCAACAATAAACAGGTAAAATCTTTAGGTGAGAAGTTGTACTCGACTGAGACTAAGGAGAAGTCTTGTGTAATCGAGCGTTGGAATAGAACTTTGAAAGATAAAATCTTTAGGTATTTTTCGACAAATTCAACTCAGAGATACATCGATGTTTTAGATTGTGTTAGTAAGTGCAGCAACACCAGGCTTAGCTCGATTAAAGTGACACCCGCACGAGAAAGTTTGAAACCAAGCGTAGGCCTAAGCGTTGTGTGGATGAATCTATACGGTGTGTCCCTGAAACTGTTAAACCTAAATTTTCAGTAGGAGATAAAGTAAGCATTTCGAAGAATAAGACAAAGTTTTAGAAGGGCTACACTCCTCCCTGGACAGAAGAAATATTTACTATAAAACACATCCAATACACAGATCATAATAACCTAGGTTATTATATTAGGCCTACCATATCTATTATCGGTTCTAGGACAAAAGGGCGGTGGACAAAATGGTACGGACAAAATGGTACGGACAAAATGGTATGGATAAATTGAAGCTGGATGAGTGCATTTTTGCTGAAATAGAGGGTGGATGGCATTTTTGTGGCTGAAATACAGCTCTAATGAAGAAAAAACTTGAGAAAAGGAAGCCGGATTGGCGAAAAAGCTTGAGAAATGGAAGCTGGATTGATGTTTTTCATTCATGTGTTTCGTGATGTATCCAGCTTCAATATCAGCCATGATGATGATGATGATGGTGCTCTGCGCGAAGGCAGGTTCATTGGCTTTACGCCCCTGGGGATGAGATTAGTGAGGTGGTTTCCCGTTGCCTACCCCACAGACAATGATGGATAAGCAACTTGCCCAAGGTCGCTCCGCAGGAGCTTGCGCCCCTGCGTCCCACACGTGCTAGCCCGAGATATCTAAATCTCTTAATGTCAACTCCCAGCCTGGGGCTTGAACCGCAGTCCGTTGCAACCAACAGAAGAATGCAACTCGCACTTACCGGTGTAGCTAACTAGGCCATATCAGCCATAAGATTCCATAAACTAACCTTCATTTGTAATGCATTTTTCATTAATCCAGCTTCTATTTCAGCTATGAAAATACCCTGATACAGCATAAATAACTAAAGCGTTATTTTCATCAATCCAGCTTCCATTTCATATGTAAAAATATCCATGCAGAGCCTTCATCCAGCTTCCATTTCAAATGCGTCTTTTCATTAATCCAGCTTCTATTTCATATATAAAAATTCACTAGCCATAACCATAACCATCAATTTTATTGCACCAATATAACAAAAACATTTTTACAAAGTATATATACATAGCAGTTGGTTACAACCGGAAACCCAGAAGGGATTAGAAGTCCCACTGGTAGGGCTACCTATATGCACGCTTACATATTCAAGATGGTAGATAGGCAAGTATACACATGATGCAGTCTTAACTAAACGTATAAACATTCACAGTCAAGACAACATGGTGTTGTTAAGCTATCAAACCTTAACTAAGAAAAGGAATTAAACGAAATAAACCTTAACTAGAAAGAAAAAGAAAAGATTAGAATAGAAGTGCTTTATTGCATATGGGGGAGTAGTCAGAGTGAAGATAAAGAGTGGAGTTAATACTTCAGTCCAGTTAACCACGAACGTAATTGATGCTTAAAGGAATTAAGATTAGAGTTGCTACGAATAGTTTGAGGAATTCTGTTCCACTCCCTTGGTCCTGTGCATTTAATCGAAAATTTCCTAGAGTTAGTACGAGCAGGTGCACTTCTGTATGAGTCAAGGTTTCTCGTGTTGTAGGAGTGGATGTCCGAAGCTAGATTAAAGAAGCTGGCATGGGAAACAGACAGTGTGTTATAAGTATAACGGTGCATAAATTCACACATCTGTAGTTGTTTAATTTTAAGACTTTTAGGATCCCAAGTTGAATAAATAGGTGTTCTGAGTGTGAGTTATAAGGGGACCCAGCTATTATTCTAATGATTCTTTTCTGCAAAACGATAATTCTCTGGGGCCGAGAGTTATAGTTTGATGCCCATATCATGTTGCAGTAGGATAAATACGGGTAGACCATATAGTCCAGTGAATTAAGTCTTAAACCCGGAGATTTACTATGGCAAGCAAATTTTTGCACGAAAAGTTTCTAAATGGACTAAAGAATATGTGGTAGAAATGCTAACAAAATGCGATATGGGGAAATAATTAAAATTTTGAATTTAGTTTTGAGCAGACGACCAACAGCCATGCCTATACGAGTTTGTTTACATTTCAAGGACTGGCGGAAATACGATTTATCTGCTGGAAACACAGGGAAATTACCGATTTAATTTTTTTAAATATTTATTAATATATTTATTATCCGAACTATGTAAATGTCGATCTTGGAGAAAAAATAAATAAAATTGTATGCAAGAACTCTGCAGTGTGTGGTCGATGACTACCCCGCACTTAAGGCCACGCTCATAATGCATAGGCGATTACTAAGCGAAACGCTATACGCACAGTCATAATTTGCATCACACTAATTAACGATTTAAACATATTTCCCCATGTTGGAATTCCGTAGCATTTTTACTGTAGTTTAGTAGGGTATTTACGTACAATATTCTGCCAAAAAAGGTCTGCCATAGTAAATCTCCGGGTTCATGATGAATTTCCGGTATTTTTGACTGGCCTAATAGAGTAGTATAAGGTAAGCAGCTCTCATTTCATCAATACCATTTTGTCCGTACCAATTTGTCCGCTACCATTTTGTCCGGTCACCCTATTATCTAGTTATAATGGAGAAGAATGAACGTTGCAATGCGTAATCGATGTACGAGTATTTTCCAATTATGAACCTAAGCTACAATCTACAACGAATATAATTACTAGAAGATGTGGAAAAGATATTCGATCAAATGTTGGGTTATGATGAATCCTTCAAAAGCTGGGTTGACGAAAAAGATCTGATAGCGCTGTGATCCGTCATTCCCCAACCGACGCACTGCTGGTAATGGATTTTTGAGAAATAATGAGTATGGATAAAAAAATAGTCCTGCCCACGGCCAACATATTTAGGTGATTTGAGGTCTTAAAAGAGCCTTGGGTCTGGGGTATAAAACCTGATTTTAGCTCGCCGCTTATATTTACTATCAGTAATAATAACTGTAGGCCTAATTATAATTAACCATCAGAGGTTGTTCCAGCAAAATGGCGTGACATCATCACATGCGAACCGAATGCGAAATGTAAAAAATACTTACCATCTTTTTGACATAAAGCTGAAGGAAGAACGAACAACGTGACTGCGAGTGTTATGATCCACATTCTGAGCTACATGTGAATGCTTCACGATTCAAAACCAAATCTACAACAGGTGAAATTTACACAACAAATCACGATGAGAATTTAATTTATTGCTAAAGAATAATTGTAGCGGTACTTGTCGGTTAGGCTAATTCACCGCCACACACAGAAACACAGCGTTGTTATTTTTAATCAATCCAACTATCCAACTTCTAGTTTGACGAGAATCGTTTCCATCGTTCCAGCTTCTGCTTAGGCAAGAAAAACCCAAATTCTTCCAGAAAAACCCCATTTCCCAAGTTCGGACCGAAAAGCCCAAGATCTTATGAAAACGCAAGGATTGGCAACGCTGATCTGAAACCAATTCCATAAAGTGCGTAGACATAATAAATAAAATATATAATTGTTCCGATGTAGGCCTACTTCAGTTCTCTCAGAATTAAACAATCCAGAGCAAGCAAAACATTTTCAGTATTGCTATCGTCATCATCATCGTCGTCGCCGCCGTCGCCTCCACCACTATCGTCATTGTCATCATCATTATAATCATCAATTTTTTATTTCGTTATTCGTCTTTCCAATAGATTCGTTATTGGACTGCATGACTTCTCCTCTTCCTCGGTCGATGTGCGATTGTTTCGTTTCCTCGTCTATCGCAACTTTAAGCTTACTTTTAATTTATTCTTTCATGCTATTGAATTTTCCAATCTCGCTTAGAATCAGCGAATATTCTTCGGCTGAAATTTTATCGTCCATGAGAGCTTTTGAAATATGATCGCTGATCGTGTTGAGCTTTGCGTCAGCTAGCGTTTTGATCTTTTCTTGCTTCTCCGCCTTCAGCGCAAGCTTTTTACTGCTTTTTCCGCCGATTATACTTAGTAACCCCACACCTAATGCTGCTCCTTCCATAGCAATGGATGGATGGATCCGATTTGACCAGTGTCTATGACAACAGAGGTCGTTACCCTGGATAGAAATTTGCTCTGCATATTACAGCACTTTAGAGCAAGGTACTGAACCAGCAATAGCAGCTGGTGCCGCAATTATAGTGGATAAAACCCCGATTCCTGAGATTCCGAGTGCCATCGTAGCCGTCACGAGGGCGTTACCTACTGCGCCGATTACGCTTACACTTCTATGATACTTTTTACTTAGCATTGCTCTTTTATCGCGTTCTTGCTCGATTTCCTTTTTAATTTCGCTAATCTTTTGAAGCTGATACGTTTGCGCAGACTCTCCGACGATATGTATTTCACCTTCTGGTGCGGACGGTGTTAGCTTTGGATAGAGCGAAAATTCCTTTTCCATCGTACGTTCTATTTTAATACCGGTGCCACGACAACTCGTCTACCGACAACTCGTCTAACGACAAGTGGTCTCCGGACAATTCGTCTATGACAACTGGTCTACAGACATCTGATCCAGCGCTTTCAGACCGTATGTCCATTGGAATGGACACATGGAGGGTATAGGGTTAACCCCTGTGTTTTCATAAATGCAGTGCGTTTTTAACGACTTGAGACCCACTGTCCATTCCAGTGGACATATCTGCGCACGGCGCAACCGCTTATTGATTTTATCTGTCATCAAGTGGCGGTGGGTATAGATGGACAAGGTATATTTTCGACCCAAAACGTAAGGTAATTCAGGTCTGAAAGGGTTAACTTAATAGAAACTATGATATCGCCAACCACGTCTTCTGAAACCGCTCCGTCTTGTGGGCTGCATCTTCGTTCTTTAATACCCTGTCTAAGGGAAACGAGACAAACTTCTCCAATCATTTCGACGCCGAGTTCAAGCGCTAGCGTATTTGTTGCTTTTGATTGCATCGTTATGACGTTTTGCGCGAAAATCTCCCATCTTAGACCTCATTGTTGTCTTATTGGAACGTGAGTAACGCCGCTCTTTGGCTTCCAACTAACCGAAATGGGTTGTGTCCTAGCCGCTATCCGTTTAGTTGGTTTACTTATAAACTTGTGTAATGACATTCCGTATCCCGACATTTTATATAGACTATACGTGAAATAAACTTTTATAATATCATCCCGATAATCGGAATGTCTCGAAACGGAGAATTCGGGTCCAGCAAAAGTCCTTCGCCCCTCGCATACCCCAACCCTGTTTTCATGTACAACCCGGATGCCGTTATCGAGCCGCCTTTTTGCCACGGGGACAGGTACAAACCAGATCCAGCTGGTCTTATCTTACACGCCATTTCACCTTTCCTAATGTACATTACACCCGATCCGCTGATTTTATCGACCATCTTTGTCGTGGCCGCAGAACCTAACCCGCTTAAATCTCCCGTCGCTAATCTAGGTAGCACATTAGACAGAAGGAATTTACCCGCTGTTGCTAGAAACGGAAGTATAGCACCTATAAATCCTCATTCGACTTTCTTATTGTGATCCAATTGCGTTTTACACATTGTGATGGCCACACCAGATCCGTTTTGATACGCCTTTGTCATTTGATTGATTTGCGGCAGTGTGAGAGCTAAAACGTGTTCTCGTGTTAAATCATCGTACGACAGTCTGATACTCACACCGGTCAGCGCTTGAACAGATCTTTTAATTTTGTCTTTTTGTCCTTCTGAAATATTAACTTTTACGCTCGTGTAACGACTCATGTTATATATAAATTACAAAAACTTTTAATGAGCAAGATAGTCAACGGATAGTCAACCCAATCTCGTAAAATGGGAGTTAGAGTTGGGGGTAGCCATTTCCTCGAACCTGTTCCGCGGGAGTTGGGGTGGAACCCGTTTTGGATCCCACCTCATGAAATTCTTTCAATTTTAGCATTATTTTTTAATACTTTCATGCATCGATAACTTCTCTGACGTGAAACCGAATCGCCAATTCTTCTCTAAGATTTACCAGTTTCCCATGTTGGTCTGTGAGCCTCGTTTCCATCGTTGAAATTGTAGATAGCATAATGTGGAGATATATTAAATTGTGCGACACCTCGATAATCTTGTACCCCGGACCTACGTTCGGGAAAAAAAGAATATATCACGTTTTCCGATGTTCCGTTGGAGTACGAAGACCCGATAACGTCGCTGGTCACTCTTAAATTGCTTACACTCATTATATCTACCAAGTTCTCCGATTCGTTATATCCTTCCCAATAGATTCGACTTTCAAAACCTAGAACCGTTCTGATCGAATTCTGGGCTGTAAAATCAACCTTATAGCTTGCTGCTATATTTACCACAGACCTCAGCGTATTGGTGTTTGGTTCTATTGCGATACAGTAATCTCCATCTTCCTTGTCGTAATGGCCATTCTACTTCATGGTTCTCTGTATGCATTCGCTGGTAATCCTGCAGTTTAGGTGCTTTTATTATTTTGCATTGCTTTCTTCAACACTAGTCTTTGATCGATGTTTTGGCGCGAGAATATGTTTTTCATTTATCCAGCCTCTATTTCTCCCGCGTTATTTTCGTCAATCCAGGTTCTATTTAAGCAATAACACACCTTCATCATGCTTCCAGTGTTAATGTGTTATTTTCGTCAATCCCGCTTCTTTGTCAGGTATAAAAACGCCTCTATTCTGCTTCTATTTTTTAAGCGTCTTCTTCGTTCATCCAGCTTCGATTTCACCTAATATCTCCATCATCCAACTTCCATTTTTAAAGCTTTTTATCATTCATCCAGCTTCTATTTAAAATATAGAAAACCTTCATCCAGCTTCCATGTCTTAAGCTTTTATCATTTATCCAGCTTCTATTTCATATATATATATATATATAAACCTTCATCCAGCTTCGATTTCTTAATAGTTTTATCATTCATCCAGCTTCTGTTTCAGATCTGTTAAAACATTAATCCAGCTTCTATTACTCATGCGTTTTTCATTAATCCAGTTTCTATTTCAGCTTTCTTTTATAGTTCAAAGGGGAAAACATTTTCAATGTCTTCCTTCAAACTATTGCTGATAACTATCCCGTATAACAGTGCAAAATAAAAAATGCACCTGAACTGCAGGATTACCCATTCGTTTACATCCGTTATTTTGTAGCACCCTTCTCAGACTTCTAGCCTATATCAAACGACGATGTAGGCCTACCGTCATCCGGCGAATACCTAAAGCCGTTGTTTGTCGTGTCGATATTAGGAAAAGAAAAGAATAGTACGTATCGAGATTAACTAGAGCCATTTCATCCTTTTTATTTTTGTCTAGTACTCTAGTTGAAGTAGTGGATTAAACCTCGTTCTGATTCGTGTGTTCTTTTCGCTTAGCAAAATGTAAAATGACGTTTTTGGTTCCGTGTTACGAGCCGTCTTTTCAGTGTTTACTGATATCTTTTCGAGAAGCGATTCCATTTCTTTATTATACAATAATTTTTTAATATAATATAATATGCCTTTGTTAGGTGACTATGTCGTCGGCAGTGAATCCCCGATTACGTAAAATGTGTCAAATCCGCATCGGTATTTACCATTGTACTTTATGCTACTTAGGTCGATAACTACGAATCCGTGCGGTTGTTCCCATACTGTTTTGCATAGTTTTCTAAGCTCATATTTCAGCATGTCTGTACTCACGTGATCGTTATAGATATGATTAAGATTCGTCAGGTCTTGCGCAAACAGGCAAATAAAGTTTGCAATCTCTCTGATTGTTTGCCGCGGCAGTTTGAAATAATTCTGCGCAAGGTAAAAGCAATCTATGTTACTGTGTCTTCCTCGAATATAATACGTTTCGCGTTTGCTTTGTTTTTCCAATTGTAAATCGTCAAAAATCATCAGATTCTTCTTTTCGCTGCTTATGTCTCTCGGGTTCGGTACATCTTCGGCGTTTTCAAAGAACTTGGCATTTATATCAGATTTGACTTCTAAGTTTATAGCCATTTCTTCCATAACGAGGGCCGGTGACGCATTTAGTTTCGCGATTTCGTCTCGATGGTCGAATAATCTAGCGATCGCTTCTTGTGGTAATTTTTTCTTCGGATGCTTTTTAACCCTCGGGCTACCAAGGGGGTGGTATCCACCCCCTAGGTTTTTCCCAAATCAAATTTGTTTCGTTTGGAATAAAATTTTGACGTAATGTAATGTAATGTAATTAGTAATTTATATAGCGCCGCTCACAACCAAGGCCATTCAGTAGCGCTCCCAGTGCGATAACCCCTAGAGAAAAAATAGGTCTTAAGAAGAGAGAGAGATGTAGATACCGATCCTGAAAGTAGAGTCCAACGCAGAGTGGAGGGAAGAGAATTCAACAATGAGGGCCCAATGATGGTGAAGGATTGAGTTTGAGCAATAGTGGTCCTAGCTCGTGGAACAAACAAGTCAGCCCTGTCCAGAGAACGGAGAGGTCGATGAGAAGATGCTGATAGAGGAGAACGAATGAGATTACTGAGATACATCGGTGCAAGACCCAGTTTGGATTTGAGTACTAGAGAAAGGACTTTATATTGTATGCGGGCAGAGAGAGGAAGCCAGTGTAGTTGGTTAATCATGAACGATGATATATGAGAGTACTTAGGAATGCGCGCAATTAATCGAGCAGCAGCATTAAGGACAGATTGAATGGGAGATAGGCGGACCTTTGGAAGACCAATAAGAAGGGAGTTACAGTAATCAATTCTGGAACAGACAAAAGCATGGCCTATTGATGTCATGGTTGAAAGGGAGACAGATCTGCGAATGGACCTGAGACGACGTGTTAGGTAGATGTAGAGGGTTCATTGGGACACATTTTAGGTAGATGTAGAGGGTTCATTGGGACACATTTTGACCTAAAATTTTTGATGATGCCACCTAACGTTCAAACGTTTTACCCAATATACCCCATGGTACCAGAGGGTGGATACCACCCACCATAGATTATCGACTATAACTTTTGCGCCCTTTAATATCAAGAGACACGATTTATACCAATCTATAGAAAGAATGTGGGTCTACATTTCGGTGCTCATTGAGTTGTCTTTTGACAACGTGAAGTGCTCAAAATAAATTAAAATGTATATAAAGGTGTTTTATTTTCATAAAATGTTCATGTTTTTTCTATTATAACTTGCCCATAATTTATTTTTTTAATAGAAATAAATTATGCCATTCTGTAGAGGGCATTTAGGGCTATTTTCGAAAACTAAATAATTTGTCTTTTCATGACCGGAAGTGCTCAAAATAAATTAAAATGAGTGAAAATGTGTTTTTTTACAATGCAAGCCGACACGTCAGCGTAAACGTTTTTCAGCAGCTACAACATGTTTTTTGTTTTGATTGAACATAAAACAGACTGATTACTAGTTTTTATAGTTGAACATTGGACTTTATTATATGTAAACTATTTTTTTATATATAAATCATGTTTAAAACACACA
This sequence comes from Lumbricus terrestris, assembly GCA_949752735.1. Lineage (NCBI taxonomy): Eukaryota > Metazoa > Annelida > Clitellata > Crassiclitellata > Lumbricidae > Lumbricus > Lumbricus terrestris. The sequence goes on from OX457042.1 coordinate 53,115,774, forward strand.
GAATCTAATATATTCCCTATGCGTAAGTATACGTTTTGTGGAATCGACGGGTAACCATGATAAAAAATTCATAATTTTGGGGTGCATTCATATTTTATAAACCTAAATATACCATTTTGTGCAGAAATGAATGCTGAATTCATCGGTATATTACAAGTTATGATATCTCAAACCAAACCCAAAAATCTAAGGGGGTGGTAATCACCCTCTTGGTAGTCAGTGTTACAAAAAAGCTTGGTAGCCTGAGGGTTAATAATGTGGTATTCCGGTTGAAACAGAGAAGTGCCGCAAATTTGAAGGTTATTATAGTCCAACCAGCCCGGCCTAAGTAATAGATTAAGAAGAAGCGTTGTCTTGCCACATCCCGACTTTCCGACTATCAATCCCCTTATACTTTCGGGTAATAAGCGATTATTAAATCTTTTCGATAGCGTTGCACTCTAACTCAGATCTTTAGTCTCCATTTTAAATATAAACTTTTTATATTAAAACGCGAAATGTATTGCGTAAAGTGTAAAAGAGACCGAAACAAAAGATGTACAGAACGATGTAGCGAATAACGGAAGATCGATGCTTAGAGGCGTTTGCATAGTATGCGGTAAAACAAAAACTCGTTTCGTGAAAGCGTCTGCTGTCGCACAAGGTTGAGAATGGAGGGGTAGTCGGTTCATTGAATGCAGTCACTAGTAACATCAAGTTACCTTGGGCTAAATAACCGGGCGAGATGCATTTACCGGGCCATTCGTTTACCGGTCCAAGTACTAGACTAGATTTGAGATTAAATTCCGATGGAACTCCTAAACCCTGGTCTAAACCTATCGATCGGGTCAATAATGCGACTTATCATCACAATTTGGCTTACGAAGACGTAGCGGCGAGGATCGCCGCAGATAGAACGATGGTAAACGATTTAAATAACATTCCTAATCCCACTATTCGCGAGCGAGCGAGCCGAGAGGGCAATCGTTAAACCCATATTGTCGGCTAAAGCAAGCCTTGGTTTGGGTTTACCTTCAAAAAACGGCAAAGTTTTGGTGATATAGACAAAACGTTGAGCGAGCCTAAGACGCTAAAGTGGACGGATGAACTGGCGGATGAATTGCATATACTAGTGGTTAAACATTTTCGAAAAAGAAGAGTTTACTTTAGAGGCATCGATCACATTTGGGCTGCTGATCTAGTAGATATGCAGTGGTTTGCCGAATACAACGACGGTGTGAAATATTTATTATGCATTATCGACACATTTTCCAAATACGGTTGGATTGCTCCTTTGAAAGACAAGAACGGGAAATCAGTGCTCGGCGCTTTCGTGAAAATATACCAGAGCAGTGGACGAAAACCTGAAAAACTATGGGTCGATAAAGGAAAATAATTTTACAACAAAAATGTAAAGTCCTTAGGAGTCGAGCTGTATTCGACTGAAAACGAAGAAAAATCATGCCTCATACATGTAGAACGTTGGAATAGAAAGATGAAAGACAAAATGTACAAGTACTTTACAGCAAATTCCACTAGAAGATACATCGATAATTTAGACGAGATGGTTAACCGTTACAACGATACGAGACATTCTTCCATTAAAATGACGCCTTGTAAGGCGAGCATGAAAGAAAACGAACGCGCTGCATGGGTGAATTTGTACGGTGGCCTAAACTCGGAACCTGACAAACCTAAGCTCGTAGTCGGCGATAGAGTAAGAATTTCTAAGAAGAAGAATACGTTTGAAAAGGGGCTACACGCTTAGGTGAATTTAAGAGACGTTTACCGTTTCGTGCATTCCATAGCCTACACCGATCCTTCGACGCATAGATAACCGATTACAATGGCGATGAAATACAAGGTAGTTTTTACAAACAAGAGCTACAAAAGACAACGCAGGAAAGTTATAGAATAGAAAAAGTAATAAGACGGCGCGGAAAGAAATCACTCGTGAAATGGCCAGGCTATCCTGAATCATTCATGGGTCGATAGTGAAACAGTGATAAGTCTATAGGCCTAACGATGTGAACTCGGTTGGGCAATAAACCGCTTTCAAAACCACAGGACTCGCCAGCTGGGTAGGCCTACGAGGTCGTTGTGCTTAGGTTGCTAATGCTGGTGCGTGTAGGCCGCTAGTGGGAATTTTAATTATAGCGCTGACTCGGTTGGCAGAGCGCATTATTTCCTAATCTATAAATAGATCGAGAAATTCTCAAAGTATCAGTGACGTAACCGTGATTTTGTATGAGTCATTGCCAGTTACTATCCACTGCTGTAGGCTACCATCCACTGCTGTAGGCACAAAACTTGAAGTAAGGTAGTTATAGGGTTCATGTTGATGCAACCGCGAATTATACCTACTAATAGTTTCGTAATTTATCAAGCTCAGGAACTCAGTACTGTTGTGCTGGACTGTTATAATGAAAAACGGCAGAAGTAAGTTAAGTTATTATAGGTTTATTCTGTAGCATTGAAATCAGCTTATTCCTTTTGACCAAGACAGTGCCGAATTGCTGAATAGAACGCAATTAACAACAGTTTTAGCAAATGGCAAGCTTACAAAGCCAAGCAAGACCTGCAAAACTACCAAAATTGTGGAGCCATGTAGTAATAATGTTGTTTTGCTAGGTGTTCAATTACGGAACAAGATGATATTCATGTGCTTCGTAGATTTCAATAACTCATTTGATTGGATGTAATGCGCGTCTCCGCGAGCTGTGCTCCTTCCTTACTTACTTTATTCTTACCAGGTGACTATAATTTATGTAGCACCCTCGCTTTACGGCACGCACTGTTGAGGGGAAGTAGAAATATCCCCAAGACCCATGGAACTAAAAGATATCGTGTCTATCCTCGGAATCTGATATCCGGCGCACTTACCAGAGCAAAAGCTTCCGGCGAGGAAGCGACAATATGGCTGTAACCATAGTCATCATTGCTCGTTCCCCCTGCAACAGGCTTTGAGACTCTCGCTATTATTACCTCTGTTGGAGAATTGTGTCATTAACATAAGATAAGATAAGAATATTCTTTAATAAACCAATTGCTATCCGCATTTTGGTGTACATACAAAGTATAATAAACAAAAGTAGTACAGAACTGGATAAACGAGCTCAAAACACCAAGACATAGGTTCAAATCCCCATCCCTATAGGTTGAAATCCATGCACAAACCTATAGCCCTGGTTAAAAAATCACCGCCATGCACAAACCTATAGCCCTGGTTGAAAAATCTCGATCCTCATGCACAAACCTATAACCTTGGTTAAAATCTGCTCCTCATAGGTTGAATTTATACGACATGTCGCGTACCAACCAATAAGCAAGGCCACATTAAAGTAACGTTTAAAAAAGTTTCACAATGTTAACAAGTTATCGCTATCGATCCATGAGTTGAACGAGTCCGGATAACCTAACCATTTTACGAGTGATTTCTACCCGCGCTATCTGATAATCTTTTCAATCCTATATATTTCTTGGCTTGTCTTCTGCAGCTCCTGTTCATAAAATGAGCCCTGTATTTCCTCTCCATTACAATCAGTAATCTTATAAGTTGGTGGATTTGTGTATTGAATCTGGGATACTGTAAAAACTTCTTCCGTCCATCTAGGTGTGTATCCCTTCTCAAAAATGTTCTTCTTCTTAGTTATTCTGACTTTATCACCAATTGAAAACTTTGGTACAATAGGTTGCGAAATCTCTTTACCGTATAAATTCATAAATACAGTCTTTTCATTCACTTTCATACTAGCCTTAACGGGTGTCATTTTAATGGAAGAATGCCTTGTTTCGTTAAAATTACCCACCATTTCGCCTAATATATCGATATATCTTCTCGTCGAATTAGCTGTAAAGTACTTAAACATTTTCTCCCGCATCGTTCGGTTCCATCTCTCAACAACGCAATATTTTTCTTCATTCTCAGTAGAGTACAACTCAACCAAATTCTTTACGTCTCTATTGTAAAATTCTTTCCCTTTGTCAACCCATAATTTAACAGGCTTTCGTCCGCCCTTGAGTATCTTCATGAAGCCACTAGCTGTAGATTTCCCACTCTTATCATTCAATGGCACTATCCAACCGTATTTGGAAAAAACATCTATAACGGTTAACAAGTATTTAACACTATCGTTATCTTTAGCGTAGCTCTGCATGTCCACTAAATCGGCAGCCCATATCTCATCTATCCCACTAACGTACACTTTTCTCTTTCTAAAATGTTTAATAACTGGTCTATGTAATTCATTCGCTAATTGATTAGTCCAATTCGTATCGGTGCTTTTTTAAAACCTAACCCGAGACTCGCTTTAGTAGATAATATAGGCTTGACAAAAAACCTCTCTATACGTTCCCGCCAGCTAGGATTAGGAATGTTGTTCAAATCATTTAGCATTTTTCTATCAGCAACATTCCTAGAGGCCGTATCAGTGTGTTGATCGTAAGCCAAGTCGTGGTGATAAGCCGCGTTATCTACCCTATCCACAGGTTTGCTCCACTATTTAGGAGTCCCCTCTGGATTCAGTCTCAAATCTAGCCTAGTACCTGGTCCGGTAAACTGATGGCCTGGTAAATGCATCTCACCGGGAAACTTAGCCCAAGGTATTTTAATGTTACTAGTAGCTGCATTCAATGAACTAACCAGATCTCCTCCTTTCGCGCCTCCTTTCATGAATTGAGTTTTAGTCGTTCCGCACACAACGCATATGCCTCTTAGCATAGATCTCCCATTCTTGGCCACAGCATCTTGTTTATCTCTTGTCTCAGTCTTTTGTTTATACTTGACGCAATACATTTCGATTTTAATATAGAACTTATTAAAAATGGAAGTGAAAGACTTAACGTGGAATGATTTACCAACGAAAAGATCTAATAGCCCTCTACTACCCAAGAGTATTAGAGGTGTAATAGTAGGTAAATCGGGATGCGGTAAAACGACTTTATTGCTAAACTTACTTTTGAGACCCGGATGGCTCGACTATAACAATTTGCAAGTATTCGGTAAATCTCTGTTTCAGCCAGAGTACAAAATTCTTAAGAAGGCGTTCGAAGAAAAATTGCCTAAAGAAGCGATCGTACGGCTGTTTGACATTCGAGACGAGATAATGAAACGTGATATTTCTCCGGCATGCGTTGTTGAAGAGATGTCGAAACATTTAAGAGACGAGTCAGATATCGAATGCAGATTTTACGAATCCGCGGAAGATGTGCCGGATCCTAGAGACTTGAGCCGTGAAAAGAAGAACTTGATGATTTTTGATGATTTGCAATTAGAGAAGCAGAACAAATGCGAAACGTATTATATAAGAGGTAGGCATAGTAACGTCGATTGTTTGTACCTCGCCCAAAATTATTTCAGATTGCCTAGACAGACTATCAGAGATAACGCAAACTTTATTTGTTTATTCCCTCAAGACCGGAAAAATGTTTCCCATGTCTACAACGATCATGTAAGTGCGGACATGCCTAAGGAGGAATTCGCGAAACTATGCGAGAAAACGTGGAAACAACAGCATCAATTTGTAGTTATCGATTTATCGAGTAAGAAAAGCAGCGGTAAATACCGGAGTGGGTTAGATGAATTTTACATCCCCAATTAAAATAATATGCTAGTAAAAATGGAACAACTCCTTATGAAGATAGTGGTAAACACATCACAGACTGCGAGTAACACGGAGCCGAAATCATCGTTTTTCATTTTGGTGGACAACGAAAAGAAAAGAACCGCACGAATCGAAACGAAAAACAATCCACCAATCGAACTAGACAAAACCAAAAAGTACGAAATGGCGCTAGTCGACCTGTATACCTACTATGTGTTTCCAAATATAGACGCGACCAACAACAACTTCAGATATTCACCGAACAAAGGCGTGACGTGGTTTGACATAGTTATTCCAGAAGGGTCCTATGAACTCGTGGATATAAACAACTATCTGAAGAAAATCATGAAAGAGAACGATCATTACGATACCACAAACACAGAATATTGTATTACATTAGAACCAAACACCAATACGTTGAAGGCGGTGCTGACTATCGCCCAGGATTATGAGGTTGATTTTACACCCGCGAACTCGATTAGAACCGTTCTGGGTTACTATAGTCTCATATGCAAAGCCGGGTATAACGAATCGGAGAACATTGTGAACATAATGAACATTGACAGCTTTAGAGTAACTAGTGATATTATAGGAGGTTCGTACTCGAATGGATCAACGGTGAACGTGATATATTCGTTTTTTCTTAGCGTTGGACCGGGTTATAAGATCATCCAAATCCCCGCTAATTTAATTTATCTCCCCATTACGACGCATACGATTTCATCTATGGAAACAAAACTTACCGATCAAAATGGAAAACTAATTAACATTAGAGGGGAAGCAATGTCGATCAAATTTCATATTAGAGAAGTTTAAAAAGTTTGTATTATAAAATGACTCGATACACAGACGTACGCGTTAATATTTCAGAAGGACAGATAGACAGATTAAACGAGCGCTTGGAGCAGGGACCGATGGCAGTATAAGACTATCCCACGATGATCTAGAGGGTGATCATGTTTTAGCTCTTACGGTTGCACAAATTAACAAACTGAGAAAAGCTTACGAGACCAAGAAGGGAGTGACGATCAAAATGAGTAAAACGCAACTAGAGCATAATAAGAAAATCCAAGGTGGTTTTATCGGAGCTCTATTACCATTTCTAGCTACTGCCGGGAAATTTCTTGTTTCTAGCGTACTTCCTAGTTTAGCACAAGGCGCCTTAGGTGGGTTAGGTTCAGCAGCTACTTCGAAAATTATCGATAAAATTAGTGGATCGGGAGTATTATACATTAACAAAGGTGGAATTGCTTGTAAAGTTAGACCTGATGGAAATGGGTTATATCTTTCTCCGTGGTCGAAAGGTAGCTCGATGGGAGAGGGATTATATATGAAACAAGGCAGTGGGCTGTATATGACACCCGGTTCCGGTCTTATTCTAGGTCCTGATTCGCCTTTTCAAAATATTCCGATTCTCGGCATGTTGTTTTAAAAAAATAGTCCTCATATAAATAAAATGTCGGGATTCAACAGACCAATTCATAAATTTATGACGAAACCCAAGCTTGAGATCGAAGTTAGAACCCAACCGAGAGAGGTGCGTTGGACACTGCGGGTTCCGAGGAATAGAGTGCATATGCCCCTCAGACAACTGGGTGGACTAAGATGGGAGATTTTCGCGCGACAACCGATTACGATACAACCTAGAGAAACAGCTACAGTGGCGCTAGGGTTAGGAGTTGAAATGAGTAAAGGATCGTGTCTAGTTTCGCTTAGAGAGGAAATCGAGGCGAAGGGATGCATTCTACGAGAAGGTACTGTTACCGGGGAAGTAGTAGATGGGTTGCATCCGTGGTTGAAAGGCAGTTCGATCAGAGCAGTAGAAGATATCGAAATTACTATTCAAAACGACTCAGATTCCGTAGTTAGTATAATCGAAGGCGATTCCCTATGTTTCGTTGATTACCGCAAATAATTTAAAAAACTATATCCCATTATATAAAAGCGAATGGATAACAAAAAAACGAAAATCAGCGAAATCGATGCAAGTGCCAGGTTTACCGGCTTTCGAAAATCACTGAAATTCAAGAACGCGAAAAGAGAGAGAGACTAGGTAAAAAGTACCATAAAGGCTTTAGAATAATTAGCGTGATAAACAACATTTTAGCTGTGGCGACAGCAGGGCTCACTGCGGCAGGAATCGGTGTTGTATGTACAATTATCGCAGCTCCCATCGTTGTAGGGACTGGAGGAGCAGCAATGGTAGTTGGAGTTCTATACGTGATAGGTAATCAAGTTAATAAAAAAAACTCGCCTTAAGACAAGAGAAACACGACAAGATCAAAACGATAGCGGAAGCGAAACTCAATACGATTAGCGATCTCGTTTCGAAAGCGTTAGAAGATGATAATATTTCAGACGCGGAATATTCTGTAATTTTGAACGAACGCGTGAAATTTAATGATATGAAAGAAGAAGTCAGAAGTAAAATCAAAGCTGATATAGACGAAGCTGGAAATAGAGAAGCTATGATCGAGTCGGTGCAGAACGTGTTTAGAAAATCGTCGAAAAAGGAAACGTAGAACGTAGAACGTAGATTTAATGTTTTAACGAATATCCCAAAAACGCGTTAAAACATTATACCGTCTATAAAAATGTCGTTTCTAAAAATAACCGATCCATCAAAACGTGATTTCATAGTTGATGAGTTTCTGAAGACGAAGAAAAACATTCAACGAGATTCTTTATCCGAGAAACTAGGCGATATGGGATTGCAGCGAGATTTAGTAAAGTTGTACAAGCCGCTAGTCGACTCTCAATCGACTATAATGAAAGAACAAAACGCTTTGTTAACAACTATTAATGAAAACTCAGCAGCTATGTCTAACGCTCTGAAAGCGCCTCTGGGATTAAAAGCCATACAGTTTCCTCAATATCCCTCGATAGAGGCTAACGAGAATCCAATGGAAGATGTTAGAATGATGGAATTAGGAGATCTGGCAACGTAATAGGCCTACTTGTCTCAATACGCTTCTAATAAAAAGTCTACGGATACGACGTTTGGCCTAAATTCCAAAGACGGGAAATTTTATATCGGAGACACGCGCGTTTCGTTCCAAAACGACGATATAACGGTTGGAGAGAAGACTTACGTTGCTACTCCAGGACTTTGGGAGCTACTGACGATGACTAAACCGAACAAATCGATTTACGACGACAACGATCTGTCCGATTACGCCGAGATTCTAGACGCGACGAATGCTATGAGACAACCTAACAATCATAGTAAACCAAAATCATCTAGAAGCGAAAAGTACAGAAACATCATTAAACCGATATGGGAAATGAAGTCTGGTAAACAAGCGCTGAAAACGGGTAAAGGAGTCGTCGTAATTCCGCAAGATCCGAATGCATTAGTAGAAATGTTGAGTCTGCGTTTGGCAAGCTACGACGCGGGTAATACTGGGGTGAGAAACGAGATCGTCAGTATATGCGATGAATTGTTAAGACAAAACGCTATCGATAAAGAACAGTATAAAAACTTAATGTTGCGATTATAAAAAATGCTTATCGTCGCAAATAGAAGATTTACGAGAAAATATGTTATAGGAGGAGCGGGAATAATGGATAGGCTACTACTACGGGAGTTTTCAAGAAACTCTTCTCTTCGGGTGTGGGTAAACGAGTCGCATCGTCCGCCCTTAGCGCGGGTAAAGACGCCGCTAGAGAGTTGGGTAAAAAGGCGCTAGAAGTTGGAAAGAATACCGCCGTAGAGGATGGTAAGCGATTGGTGAATAAAGCTGCGGCTAAACTCTTGGCATCGAAGGTTCTAGCACCGCCTGTGGTTGAAAAAGTACCAGCACTTACGCAATCGAATGCGGCTGTCTTAGCACAACTAATCGATAACGGTAATGCAGGAACTGATATTAATAAACATCTCGCCGGTTATGGTCTTAAAAAGCCTTCTTCAAACGCTGTGTCCATTCGAGATCTCGTGCATAGTCTCAACAATAACAAAAATGGCGCGGGATTGAAATTTGCATGAGTTAAATAAATAATCTTTGGTAATTAAAATGCAGTCGGATATTCTAAGCATTACAACACCACTAACAGTCGACGAAGGAATCGAAAAATACGAATGGCACGAATACGAACCAGCGGCGAGAACGAATCTTAACTCAGCCGGCGAGATTCGCATAAATATCGAAACTCAAGATCTATTTTGCCATCCCTCCGAATCTTACCTGCTATTCGAAGGTAGGTTTGTTAAAGCAGATGGAACGGCGTACGCTAATGCTGATGCGGCGGCTATCGTCAACAACGGGCTCTTGCATCTATTCAGTCAGATCGCGTATTCCCTATCGAACCAAGATATCGAAACGGTATTTCACCCGGGACAAGCAACGACGATGCTGGGTATGCTGAAATATCCAGACGACTTCACCAAAGCGCAAGGTCTTAACCAATTATGGTGTAAAGATACTGCAGCAACCGCGGTTATAGCCGATAATGCAGGTTTCGCGACTCGGCAAGCTTATCTTATTCGAAAGCCAACACTAGGGGGATCGTTTAGTTTCGTCGTGTCCCTTAAACATATTTTCGGATTCTGCGAGGATTACGATAAAATAGTATACGGTTTCAAACACACGCTAACGATGGTACGCAAATCGGACGACGATGCTATTTTTAGACTCGCTGCCGCAGCTGCTGGAAAAGTCGACGTCATGAAAATCTCGTGGTTTATGCCCCACGTTACTCCGGCGGATATGGAGAAGATGCAATTGTACAAAACTATCGAATCGAAAGCATCGGTACCAGTTGCGTATAGAGCGCGTCAATGCGACACTATAACGGTTTCTCAATCGACTAACTTTAGCTGGAGACTTAGCGTCAAGACAGCTCCAGAAAAACCTAGGTGGATAGTCGTTGGATTTTCAAACCGATCGCGGTGGTGATCAAGAACATAACCCGTCCATTTTCGATCATTGCGACCTCAAAAACATGTACGTCATGATGAATCAAGATAGATATCCCGCAGTGGACTACGACCTTTCGTTTCCCAACCAGAAATTTTCGAGAGCTTACAGAGACGCAGCGTTGTTTAGCGAAAAGTTCTACGGAATGGACCAGTTGGTTACGCAGGGTAACATCACTCCGGTCGATTATAAAGATCTATTTCCACTTTTCGTTTTCGACGTAAGTAAACAGTCGGAACGGCTAAAGTCATCGGTCGTCGACATCCAAATCAAAGCTACTTTCAACACCGCAGTCCCCGCCGAAACGCAAGGTTATGCGGTTATAATTTCAGATAAGTTGTTAAACTTCCAGTCGGATGGACAGAAAATGAGCGTAGTATATTAAAGAAATTATTTTTCTACTATAAAAAGAACATGAAACTCCCGCAGGTAAAATCGTTAATGAAGGAACACGGAATAAAGTTTAGTTATATGAACAAACCCGAAATGATAAGAATACTCGTCGAGAAGGGTATTTTACCGGAATCAGAATTGCCTGAACCGGTGAAGGAGAAAAGGCCAGTATTACCCAAGTATGAGTATTTGAAAACTATTAGAAATAATCCAATAAGAGTTGAAATCCTAGACAAAGACACTAACGAAGCAGTCATCTGCCCATCGCTGTATAAGGCGTGTATGGCTTTAAAAACCACTATGTACACGCTGAAGGTTTATAATGGCAAAGTATGGAGAAATCGATACGCAATTACGGTGTATGAAAACGCCGAAGAATAATGAGACTTACAGAGCATTAGATACTTATCGCGTGTACTCAAACGATAGGTATCTACGGTTAAAACCTAATACAAAAACTCGGTCTGCAATTCACATCCTTCTGTCTTAATAAGAGGCCCAGCCGGATCGCTATCCCTGTATTCAGTGGAATTTACCCTCATACCGAGCTTATCACCGGCGACTAAATACACGGCGGTGGTTGGTAATACGAACGATGCTCGGCCACCGCTCTTGATGGTTCCGCCCGCTGTGTATTTAATAAGTTCGTTACTATTTAACCCAGCTATGGTATACATAACCCTTACTTCAACCGTACAGCTACTCAGCGGGTTTCCTACCTCGAAAGTCGCGAATCCGCCAAGTCGATATATCCCCGTACGAGGAATAGTTATTAACCCGTTAACCGCCGTATACGCTGAATCCGTATTTATAGCAACGGTCGTTAAGTTGTCGAGCATTAAATCTCTGCTTAGAATACCGGTACCAGTTACTCCGCTTGGTCTGAGTTGTTGAGGAGATGTCAACTCTCTTAACGCGCAAATAGCCGATCCTGTTGTAGGTCTCCAATTCGGGGATAATGTCGGCGCCTTTGTTATAACCCCAGCCGTTCCTTCAAACCTATATATAATACCGCTCGTCGTATTTCTCACTAGACTACCCGGAGATACCCTCATACCCCAAACGTAATCTCTAGTAGCGATACCCTCAACGCTCTGATCGACGTATTTCTTGTTAGTTAAATGGTTGTCGCCAGCTGGACCTGTGCAATTAGCGATTTTAGCATTTACAAGGGCAGTAACCTGGGCCAAACAAAGGGCTTCATCACCATTACCTACGAAAGGGTAATCAGTCGGCAAACCAACGAGGTGATGGCACCCCATATCTATATCCTCTGTAATGTTGTTGCCTCCATCTAGCCTTAGAAAAGTACTGTTTATTTGACTAAGAGTTACGCCTCCAGCAATTACTCTTTGCGTAGATCCAGAATCGGTATGTCCAAATTTATCAACTGGCATTGTTTTTAATAAGATAATTTATTAGTTAAGATCGTAAGAATGCCACCGAAAAGTCTCTTGCCATTATGTTTATAGCGATGGACGAATAAACGAATATCTCAAGGAAATCGGTATTAGTTAAGGTAACTACGCTACTGCCCGTTGCGTTATTATTAGAACTCCCAGTACCCCCTCCACCTGCAATTTGCATGAACACAAGTCCATTTTTATACAGGAAGACATTCCCAAAAGCGGTGTTAGTATTACTACAAAATTCTATGTACGCCGAAACGAGATAGTAACCGGCTTTACCAGGAGTTAAACGTTCCGTACCCGTCCTTATGCGAGCATCTGTTTGACATCTTTCTCTATGGAAAGTAACTTTTGTAAGTGTTCCGGCGTTTATGGCTTGATTACCGTCACTGTAAACGCTAACCGTGGGGCCGACTGTTGTCATATTATCAACATATTTTTTAGTCGCTGCATCGCTGGCGCTGTTGGGATCGTGTAGACCCGTAATGTAGGTACCATGCATATAGATGGACTTACGCACATTTATTTTAGAGTCTTAACCATCTCTAAGGTGGTTTCATTATTTATTCTAAAACGAAATCCATCCGAAGAGTGCAATGTAATTAGTTGGTTTAATCGGCATTCTATTTTATTCACTGTATTTCCTAAAAATATATTAAAATCTTTATTTCCATCTAAATCCTTGCACCCAATCGATCGCGTAAGATCCCTACCATTGCTAAAGAATAAGTCTCCAGTCATGGTATCGCCAGTTTTAGACACTTTCGAATCGACGTATTTCTTATTCGTTCTATGATTATCGTTGGATGGCGAATCGTCGTGATTAATTATCAAATCTATAGCTTGTCCCCAACTTAGTGCCTCATCTATCTCCGCGTCCGAAGTATTCGTTGTTGGTAAACCTTTGATAGCGTGACCATTCATGTCTAAATCTCCAGTCGCCGGGATTGATCCATCCAATCGAAGGAAACTAGCATTTACTTGACTAAGAGTTACACCTCCAGCAATTACACTTTGCGTTGCTCCGGCATCGGTGTGTCCAAATTTATCAACAGGCATTTTATATAATGATTTTTTAAAACAGGTCGTTTATAAGTTCTTGGAAATTCATTCCGTCACTCGCCATCTTCTTTAAGACGTACAAACATAAATGTCCACAAAACACTTCATTGTCGGGTTGAATTCGTTCGCTGTTATAGTATACAGGACTGCGTAAATACTTTACGAGCTCTACGGGTGGGGGTAGACCATAACTATCGAAATATATTTTATCCTTGCCGTTCTTTAAAAAACCGCTCCAGTGACTGCCTGGCCCATTAGAATCGTCTAAGTTCAGTATTCCACATTCATACCGTCTAGGTTTCATCGGTAGTTCATCTCGCAGGAAGACGCCTTTGAAGTTCGGGATATTCAGCTTCTTCGCTGCATCTGATAATTCAAAATTCGTTAACGGACGATTGGGAAGAACTACACCTTCGACGTTTATATCTTTGTATGTCATAAAACTCATTTTTATATTTCATCTAAATGTTTTAAAAAGTAATACGCTTTTACTTCTTGTAATACATAAAGCCAGGGATCTATTTTGTTCGATTTTTGCATATTTTTAAGTGGGAGCAGTTGACGTAGATTCTTCCAATTCATAGCTTTTTGGAGTTCTTCTTCATCAAGCAAGTTGAATGATGATAATGGCAACACATGGTCGATATGACAAAGCGAACCGTAATTTTGCATAATCATACCCTCTTCTAACTGATATTCAATCCATTTAGTAAATATGTCAAAGTCAACACCGATGATTTGCTGCGTCGTTTGGGATTTCGTCTTACCTTTTAATACTTTACCAAGCCTACTTCTCATGTTTATAAGTAGTTTAAACTCGGGGTCATATTGCATTCGAGCTTTAGAATACGCGTTATGATATTTATTTTTACATTCTCTGCATTCACTAGCAAACCCATCCTTACAACATCTATTTTTTTTACAAACTCTGAGATGATCTTTTCGTTCTTGCATCGGCAGCAAACTTTTTTTATCTTTCGTTTCCATAGTCTCTAGAGTTGAGTATTTTTTTGTAAGTTCCTGCTGTTTGATATTTTTACACTTTTTACACCAAACGGAATACCCGCTCTTATTAGATTTATTTTTATGAAATTCGTTGAAGCTTTTTTCTATTTTACATTTAGTGCACACTTTTGTGTATTCCATTTTATATTATATTTATTCTTTAGCCTAAGTAGTTTTTCAACAAATAGTGCCCATAAGCTAACGTGCTTATACCATCGTCCATTATTACTCGCTTATCATCATCAGCAGACAGCGCTACCTTGTTCACTTCTTCGGTGTAGATATCATGAAGATGGGACCTAATCACATTCATCCTTCTCGACTGTTCTCGTTTGGTGAATAAGCAATCTTTGTAGTCTGCGTGGGTTATGGTTTTCTTAACAACGCACTTTTTACGCCTTTGCACTTCTTATGGTCCACTCCATCCATCTTGTACGAATACAGTTTCGATCTCAAACCGACAACTCTTCGATCTGTTTACCTGAAGCTTCATCCTTGAACATACCTATCACTTTCTTGTTGATGCCCGTTTCTAAACCAGAAGGATGATCCTTTGCATACTCGCTAGTGTCGAACCGGCTTCTAATATCAGGTGCTATATCAGCGTAAAAGTCGTCGGTCTTAATTTCATAGGCTAGCGAATCCGTATCGGTGAATAATAGCTTTGCCCTATCTTCGTACTTGCTCTTGATGTAATTATAGTGAAATTCATACATGAGCGTTTTACTCAAGTCCAAAATACACATACCGAGATATATAGGCTTGTTGTAATATAGCTTCGTTCGTTTCATGTGAATGGCAATTAGGTTTTCATCAAAAATAGTCCGAGTGCCGTAATTCGTTCTCGCTGCTAGTTTTATGGCTTGCTTCTCGCTTGAGATTAGTTTTATATCTACGCGAGACTCTATATTTTCGCAAGTCTTGCCAAACACACTGTTGTTCATAAGTTTGAAAAAGTCTTTCTCGAAATCGTTGGTTGCTTTGGTCCTCAAGTTGGTATTTAGATCGATATATTTTTTCAACCACGCACTTTCTTCAAATTTAATTCCGCGATGAATTTTGGTAATCTTCAAACCTAGACTTTCATACTGCTTCAAATTTTCATAATGGGTTATGTACTTTACTTTATCATTCAGATTTGGGATGAGTTTAGGAACCGTTGAAGTTTCAGGTGTAATATTCTCAGGGGCAAGAGGATAGTCGTTGTGAAGATCGTGTAAATCTTTCGAATATTCCAAGTCCACCTCCAATATACACGGTATCGATCTCCAGGCGTTTAGCTCATCATTACCCATCCACTCAAACCCATGAGTTGGTAGTTTCTAACACATTGCCCACCCGTATAAATTGTTAGCGTCTAAATAGGTTATAAATGATGAAGATTTGCTTTCGTCAAATGCTTGCAAGTACTTATTGTTTGCCTGCCCATAACGATGTGAAATTGTGCTAACACCACCTCTTATCCCATGCTTAACCATTAGTATCATATCATAATCGCTTAATAATTCTAACTTTACTCCAGTCAACTTTAATGTAGCATCCCAAGCAAGACCTGGAGAAGTGTAATACCAGGCGGGGTCTAGGTTGTAGTTATTCATACAGACATCTCTAAAATTTTCGAATACATCCGCTAATAATAGAACATCCGATAAATTGTACAAGTCGTGATATTCTATCAACGTTTTACAGCTAAATTTATTCCATACCGTTTTCGCGTGTTTATAGTCCTCATCGCTGATACTCGAATCGTTTAGTTTTGAATAGAATGCTGACTTTGGTGGTAGTTCTGTTTCATTCAGTTGATCGATGGAGCTAACGTAGTCGTAAGGATAAACCCCTTTTCTAAGCAAGAGATCGAGCTGATTGCCGGAGTAGTACTTGCTTATATTTTTACACTGATCTTTTCTTAGGTTCTTCGATAAAGCGTCGAGACTCGCTGGCATGAATCTAAAACTATCGATGAAACGTAATTCTCGTTTGACATCTACTTCCTTATTTTTTTCATTTACAAACTTATCGACTACAACCTCTCTGCTAAAGGAGATGTACTTTTCTTCGTTGCAGGGAATGCATTTACTCTGTTCATTTTCACCACATCGTAATTTCTTCACGAAAAGATGGCTGTCATAACCGGATAAATTATGTAATATTACTGGGATGAACGCGGGGACTTTGTAGCTTAGATTACACTTCCTATGAGCTGCGCCTCTATATTTCCCAGTTAGATGACAATGGTCTCTATCTCGTTTGTCATCATCAAAGAACTCACCCCCGCAGATATGACAGTTAGTAGCTTCTTCGAAACATTTCTGCTCGGTTTTACTGATTATCATTTTCTTTGGAAATTTAAATCGATTATAAAAGTCTTTTACTTTCTCGACAAGACTGTCAATAAATTATCTGCGCTACATCATCGTCTTCGCTCTTTGCTGTGAACGTTACAGGAGCTTGCGAATATAAATCATCGTCGAAACATTTTATATAATAACAGAAAGAACTTGGAACATGGTTTTGATATTTGTTGGTGTAGGACTTGTTGGGGTCTGGTTGGCATGTGTCTATAGGTTTAACAAAGCTTTCGAAATCTGCCATCACCACCCATGGGACTCTCATTTTTCGATAATAATTTTTAAAACTCAACGCAGCTCCTGGTTCTGGTAGTTCTATCTTTTGAGTTGCGTGTTGGGAACAGTACTCGGTATGTTTGTGCAGCGAACCTAGCTCTCTATATCCCTGCAAACATCTTTTACAATAGTGCATTGAATGAGTGGAGTTGTCTGTTTGTACCGCCATCAGTCTGTTGAAATTCTTGATCCAACAATAATGCTTCTTTTCCCCATCAGAAATGAGCAATAGTGGGAATAGGTCTTGCTCGTAACCAAAAACATTAATACTAATATTATTATTTATCTCAACCTTACTTATCACATTAGCATCCGCTGCTACTGGAAATTCAACGCCAGACCAATTAAGTTCCTCAGACTGTCTAATTAATTCTTTCGTAATTCTTTCTGAATTCTTGTCAACTGGGTTTAAGGCTCTTGTTACGCACCACTTGAAACATTGTTCATCTTCGTTCTTCATATTGATTATAGCCTCTTTTCTCGCTAACTTATCCGGTAGCGGGATGTAGGAGCTACCTTTCAGCGGTTTATAAACGACCGTATTGATTTCTAATTTTTGAACCGCTCTGAGCCTCCAGTTGCTACCACGCATCTGAAAGGTCGCCACCGACTCAATAATTTTATCTTTCGCGTTGTTATAAATTTCATTTACATCAGTGGAGTCTAGAATCACCTCAGTCTTTGAAACGAATGGAAAATCGTTGGCAACTACTTCTCCAGTCTTCATGTCAACACGCTCCATTGCGCAGGTAAGTACAAAATTGGTCTTTGTCTGACGATTTTTTGTTAACAAGTCTACCACAAGTGTTTGAATGGCGCCGAGAAAAGATACGGCATCAATACCGTTTACCCCCTCCACCGTGTATTGTTTCATGAAGCCTTTGATAGATGTAGCCGTTTGATGAATTTCAAATTTTGGTTTATTAATTACTTTCCTAAAAAATGAAGTAATTTTTGTTTGCGCTACCCTCATCTGCGCCTTTACGAATTTCATTGGTTCCTTAGGTATCTCCCTTTCAATCGCCTCAGCACATGCATTAAGCGCTAATTTAGTTTTGTTGTATAATTTTCGTACTGTTGAGACCGGTACAGGTGCTTGAGTTGGGGTTTCAATCTGCAAGCTGGCATTAGGCGGGGTTGGCGTAAAATGCGAGGGGATTAATGTCTGAGCCTCATGAGCTTCAATTTTAGCAATCAACTCTGTTTTTCGCAGTCTAGTATATCCATGCAAGCCGCTCTGTTTAGCGATTTTTCTCAATTCAATAACAGTTTTCTTCGTGTATTCCATTTTATATTGTGGTGGTATTTGTTTAAGCTGTTGTGAGAAAATATTTTCGGTCATTTTATATACATAGGGACAAAAAAATAAATTTGTGATGATGACTCGTTCGATACCATAGCGGGTCGCTCCACCCGCTCCACCGTAAACACGTTTCATAAGTGTTGTTCAGATATAGGGCAGCTTGTCAGGATATAGGTCAGTTTGTCAGGATATGGGTCAACTTGTCAGAACATCAACAAGCTGACGGAAATGGCGTCTCGGATGTCAGGCTTATTCGCTTATTATTGGTCTGGCTTATTCATAGGTGGGCGGTCCTTTCTACATGTAGCTTAGCTTGCATTCATGAATCTTAGCGGCACGTAAGCACCCAGCCGTTTCGCTATCACGCGACTAAAACTCATCGTGTTGGGATTTTTCAGCAGTATCGAAAATGAGCGAAAGGATGATTAGATCTTAGCAGCGAGTATTACGGCTTTTTGTTTATTCATCATACAACATAGGCCTATATTAGGTAAGATATTTTAAAATCATGTTTCAACTAAGACTACGGTGACCTTGACGTGTGGGATGTGTTTTATGTGGCTTCGTGTTATGCGGTTATGTTGCAAGCAGTAGCCTCCGCCGTTATGAATAGGCTTTTGTTTTCAATTATCAGCCGCCTCTTAGGTCATTTAAAAACATCCTATTCCAATCGAGGTCGTTCTGCGTACATCCGTGTTGTGGCTCGGTGAGTGTCTATGTTAAACGTTACTTTAATGTGGCCTTGCTTATTGGTTGGTACGCGACATGTCGTATAAATTCAACCTATGAGGAGCAGATTTTAACCAAGGCTATAGGTTTGTGCATGAGGATCGAGATTTTTCAACCAGGGCTATAGGTTTGTGCATGGCGGTGATTTTTTAACCAGGGCTATAGGTTTGTGCATGGATTTCAACCTATAGGGATGGGGATTTGAACCTATGTCTTGGTGTTTTGAGCTTGTTTATCCAGTTCTGTACTACTAACAAACGTACATAATTTCTATATCCAATCAATTTCAAAGTGTTTTTAGATACATAATATAAGCTGGATTGACGAAAATAACGCATGAGAAATGGAAGCTGGATGAAGGTATTTTTAGATACAAAATAGAAGCTGAATTGACGAAAATAGCGCATGAGAAATGGAAGCTGGATGAAGGTATTTTTAAATACAAAATAGAAGCTGGATTGACGAAAAATAGCGCATGAGAAATGGAAGCTGGATGAAGGTATTTTTAGATACAAAATAGAAGCTGTGAGCTTTTCCCTCACGCCTTTCAAGTCTCTTCAAAAGTTCAGTAGCGCAGCCTAGGCCTAACCTAATAACTGTACTGAGATAGCTATAGGCTAGTTTATAAGTGCCTAAAGTTCTTTAACTTGTTTACTTAAAACAACGATCGGTATCTTGTATTCAGTTTCTTCAAATCTCCAAAAGTTGCAATCAACACAAAATTAACCGACAACGGCAAACAATTCAATGTTACGACCGAAACTCCATCTTATTATCTCTTTCTTCTTAATACCCCTTCTACACAATACTAGCACACCCACATACGCCTTATGTCACTCTTAGCGTACACTCTTCCTTCAGCCGCTCTGTCCGTCTCTCTGTCCCTCTCTGTCTTTCTCTCTGTCTCTGTCTCTCTCGCTCTCCGGCGACGTCGCGCCGCTGCAACTTTCCCGCCACCCAGGCACCTGGCCTTCTTCAGCTGTACGCTCTTGCATAACAATTAGCTGACCATTATAATGCTATACAAAATTAGCTTACATTACCTCTTTCCTTTCTTTTAAAGAGAGCTAATTATCTTTAAAAATTAGCGAAAGTACCTTAATTAAAACAATGCAAACAATTCTTAATATAGACTAACATCAGAAAACATCTTACGCTACAGTCTAGACAAACAATCAGCTACTACATTCAGTTTACCTTTCTTGTAGTTCAACAGAATGTCAAAATTTTGCAACGATAATGACCATCTGACTAAATTAGCAGATTTCGACATTGATTCAGTCAAATAAACTAAAGGATTATGGTCTGTAAACACATTGATTTTAGAACCAATAATAATTTCTTTCAACTTCTTTAAAGCCCAAATGATTGCATAGGCTTCCTTCTCAATCGTCGCCCATCTCCTCTGGGTATCTGTCAGCTTCTGACTGATAAATGAAACAGGACGTTCTATCCCTTCATGGTCCACCTGTGACAGAACAGCTCCCACAGCAAAATCACTGCTATCACAGTACAAATTAAATGGTTTACCAACCTCAAACATATATAGAACCACATTTGACAATACAATCTGTTTCAGTGAATCAAAGGATTTCTGATAAGCTTGTGTCTCAGTCCAAACAATGTTTTCAGGTACTTTCTTACTGGTTAAATCTGTCAATGGTTTAGCAATTTCAGCAAAATTACAAATAAATTGTCTGTAAAACCCAAAAAATTTTAAGACCTGTTTCACTTGCTTCTTCGTTTCAGGTTTCTTCAAATTAATCAAACTGTCAATCCTATCCGGATTCATCATCTTCTTCCCTGATCCTCTAAGGTGACCGATGAATTTCACCTCACTCTTACCAAACACACATTTCTTCAAGCTCAACGTTACATTATGCAGTCTTATTTGTTTCAAAAACAGTTCCAATTGTTTTAAATGAATGTCCCAATCATCAGAATGTACAGCAATGTCATCAACATACGGTTCAGTGAATTCATGAATCGGTTGCAAAATCATATTAATTTTTATCGCTTTTACAAAAGTCCGTCCAGAGTTAATCATTCCAAAAGGAACACGCGTAAATTCGTACAGTCCATTATGTGTAACAAATGCAGTCTTCCATTGATCACTCTTCTTCACAGGACAAGTCCAATAGGCACTGCGACAGTCCATAACGGAAATAAACTTGGATTTCCCGACTTTGCTCAGGACATCATTGACGATTGGCATAGGATATCTTCAGTTCTCAGTAAAAGAGTTAATGTATCTGTAGTCGCACGCCAGTCTCAAGGATCCATCCTTCTTTTTGACAATGACAAGGGGACTTGCCATTCTGCTTGACGATGGTTGAATGATGTTTTCTTTCAGCATCTCTTGTATTTGTCTTTCCACTTCTGCACGGTATATTAATGGTATGCGATATGCCATGAACTCCTTTTCTTGAAAGTCTGGCTTCAACACCACTTCATGTTCTACTAATGTGCATAGTCCGGGTTTGTCAGAAAATCTGTCTGCATAACGATTTAGTATTTCAAGCAATTGTTTCTGTTGTTCGCTCGTAAGGTGTCCAATTTGTTCATAATCCAATTGGAGAGATTTCTGTTTTGTCTCTGAGTGGTCTTCTTTCAGTGGTATTTCTACAACTGATCCGAATTCGTCATCCTCTTCCACGATCAGACCACACGACAATAATCTTGTGATGAACTTTCTCATCTTGTTGGCATGACCAATCCGTCGACCACTTTCATTCATGTCCACAAGATACGAATATTTGGATCTTCTTTGTAAGACAGTGCATGGACCATGCCATCGTGAGATAAGTTTATTGGTTGACGTTGGATACAACACGATGACGTTTTCTCCTGGTTCGAATTCTTTATCTTTTGCTCTTTTGTTATATTGACTGGCGTAAGTTCTTATTGTTTTTGTTTTTCATCAGCACAACTCTCAGCGAATGTCAATGCTTTTTCCATGTCTGCTCTTAAATTCTTCAAGTACTTTGCCGGTTGCACTCCAATGTTCGGTGGTAGATTAATTACTTTGGTCCAGCTTTCTTTAAGAATGGTTAGTGGCCCTCTCGGCAACTTTCCATAGACCAGCAGATATGGTGCCACTCCTGTAGTTGCATTAGGCACTTCTCTCAATGCCCAGACGGTAAATGGGATGATTTTATGCCACTGTCTCGGATTTTCCACAATGACATGATGAACCATCTTCTTGAACGTTTGGTTCCATCTCTCCACTCTTCCGGCCGCCACTGGATGTCCTGGAGAATCAAATCGAGGACAACATCCCATCAATTTCAGAAATTCTCTCGTTAGGCTGGCTGTAAAATTTGTTCCTCTATCACTCGTTATCACTGACGGAACTCCTACATCCATGAACAGCTTCATCAGAGCTTCGCTTACAGCCTTAGTAGTCAATAACTTCATCAAAAAGATTGTCTGCCATCTTGTACATGAATCTACGATGCACAAGCAATACTTATGTCCTGCTGCTGACGTCGGTTCGATTGGTCCTACGACGTCCATTGTCATTCTGCGGAACGGGACATCTTCCCTTGGTATTGGTGTGATCGGTACTCGATCCATCACCAAACTTCGTGCTTTCAACTGACACTTCTCACAGGACTTGCAGAACTTCATCACATCTTTACGCATCCTTGGCCACACAAAGGACAACTTGATACGTTCTCTTGTCTTCTCTTCTCCCAAGTGTCCGCCGAATACTGACTCGTGTGCCAATTCCATCACCTGAAGTCTTCTTTCCTTCGGCAACACCAACTGGTACACTAACTGGTCCAACATTTGATGCCTCTTATACATCAACCCATTCACCACACTAAACTCTGATCCTTTGTCTTCAGCTATCTTCCACCACGACTTCAGTGACACGTCATTTCTCTGCTGCTCTTCAAATTTCTTTGCATCTGCCAATTGTCTTTCATCATCCGTATTCTCAGCAAACAAATCTCTCATACTCGTATCCACTTCATTATCGCTTCCGGAATCATCATAATCATCACGCTCACATGCAGCCATCTCTTCTTCAATTTCATTGCTCCCGGATGTAATATCTTCTTCTTCTTGAACACTTTGTTCATCTTCGCTTTCTGTGTCATCGTCTAGCAAACTTTCATTTAGCTTTTCCTGTTCTCCTTCTTCCACTTCTCTTCTCCGACTCTGTGCTCTCGTAGTCACATTCGCTTGTAGTTCTCCTTGCAGCACACTCACTGGTGGAATCTCTTTCAGTTCTGCGATTATCTCTGGATGTAGCAAGAACTTTTCTTTGTTATCTTTACACAAAACTGCCGGAATGCTCGCACATACCAAAGTTAAATATGGCGCAATATTTACTTCCTTGTCCTTCCAATCACCTCCTTCGTTATGACAACTCATCCGCACTTCTATTTTCACCAACTTAGCTGGAATGGGCTCTCCAGCGACACATTGCAAATGTACTCTGCCAATTTCTTCTACGATTGCTCCTTTCAACAATTCTTCATTGATTACTGGAATCTCAGTACCAGAGTCAATCAATGCTTGGACCTGCACGGGATGACAACTATCATCATTTCCACGTATCTCTACATTCACGTGCTGTAATAGAGTCTTCTTCATACGTTGACAATCATCTTTACTTTCAGTTTCTCGACCAATTTCTGTCATGGGAGCAGAATTTACCACTTCTCTCTGTATAGTAAACTGAGGCGTGCACTTCATGACTGACTTCACTTCCGTTTCGCGGTTGTCTTGTTCTTCCAGCTGATTAGGTGCATTCATTACTTGAATCTGATTTACTCTGAGGTTTTCTGCACTTCGACTAAATCTATTTCTCAGATTTGTCATTCTTGGTGGTACTTGGCAATCCTTAACCAAATGTGTGTCTGACTGGCAATTATGGCATCGTTTCCTAACAATACTTGTCTGTTCGGTGTTCTGCCGTCTGTATTTGTACGGAGTGTAGGCTGCATTGCCTTCTCTTTGGCGTCCCATCACTGGAGTTCGACTGTAGATTTGTCTGTCCCCCGTTGCCTCCTTCCTATCTTGCCCAAACTGTCTTCCATGATAACTATCTTTCCTTACTTCATTACTTCTGGCTTGGTTTCCTGTTTCTTTGCTATTACTGTTCCACCTGGTTTGCTTTGAACTATTACCCCATGCTTCATATTTCGGTTTATCGTGAAACATTACACCAATTCGATTATTTACATGTATGTCGGCGAGATCTGCAACGTTACTAGCCTCCAAGCATTCGGTACCCTCTTTTGCAAGTACAAACTGTAGTGGACCCGGTGGTAGACATTCTTTCAACTTATCCGCCACCAACAGATCAAACAACTTCTCATACTTTTTGCCCACGCGCCTACTTCTGACATAATAGTTCAACAAATTCTTCAATCTTGTTGTAAACATAGTGTATGTCTCTTCTGCCGTTTTCTTCGCATCTTCAAATCGTGATCGATATTCTCTCGCTGTCAATTTAAATTCTTTCAGTAAATGCTCTTTCACGACATCGTAATTGTCTAGATCAGCAAAAGACAATCGGTTTAACACTGTTCTCGCTCTTGGTGTCATTAATGGTAACAACAATTTGACCCAAAACTGCTTTTCGACCGTAAAACTGTTCAATGCATTCTCAACTGTTTCAAAATATAATGGTACTTCCATCATATCATATGGCATCTTAGGTAACACGTGTTTCATTGCATCACCTATCTTCTTAATCTTAGACACCATTGTATCACTTTCTCGGATCCTATTTTGTTCTGACTCCTCTCGGCTCCTTCTATCGTCTTCGTCTCTTTTCTTCAGTCTATTTTGATCTTCTTCTCTACGCAGTTCTTCTTGTTCTATCATCTGCTGCAACAATTCTAGCGGCTTTCTGCGTTCCTCCTTTTCAATAGCCATTTCTCGTAGCTGTGCTTCCTTAAGAGCGAGTTTCTTTTGTTCTAATTGTACTTGTTCTTCCCTTTCCCTTTCCGCTCTTTCCAAACTTTCTTTCTCCATTTTCAATTCTTCCTGTCGAATTTCTTCCGCTTTTTCTAATTCTGCCAAACGCATAGTTTCCTTGTCTTCTTCACGAGCCTTTTGCTCTTCGATCTGTTGTTTCCGTATTTCTTTATCACTTTTCCTTGCTCTCTCGTATTCTATCATTAATTCCATCCTTCTTCGTTCTGCTTCGTCACGATCTTTTTTCAGTTGTTCTAACTGAAGCTGAAACTGCTGCTTCTGCATTTCTATCTCTTCTTGTCTCATCCTGTCTGCTTTTTCTGTTCTTACTTTTTCCTCTAGTCGAATCCTCTCTGATCGCTCTGCTCGTTCTTTCTCTTCTTGTCTCCGTTCTTTCTCTTCTTGTCTCCTTTGTTCCTCTGTCTCTTTCTCTTCTTGTCTACGTTTGTCCTCTTTCTCTCTCTCTTCTTGTCTACGTTGCTCCTCCCTCATAATCATAAATTGCATCAACGCCTCCATAGACATCGGTGCCTGTGGTTTTTCAACTGGCTTTTCCTCAGCCACGCCCACAGCACCTTTCTCTTCAGCTTCCTTTTTAAGCCAAACCTCAGCTAAAGCTTCCATCAAATTTTCCCTAGACATCACATCGACTTCTTCCACGTCTAGACCGGCTTCAATTAAATATTTTATTATTCGATCAGAAGCCATCTTTTTTATATTTGCTTTCTTTTGTTCTGTAAGTTTCTCCATCTTACTTCTTTACTTCAGTGATATACGTGAAGAAATCAAGGGAGTGGCTATGATTTTTGTGATTGGTTGACTTCAATTCTTATTGCTCCTCGAATAAACAAACAAGTTTTGTATACCTCTCTCTGGCGTTGCGTTGTCGTAAAGTCGTTCGTATGCCCGTTGTATCTTCTCACCAGCTGCTCGGATGCTCGAAATGTTTCTCCGGTCGATTAGATGCTCTGTTTCCTTCTCCCGTGTGGTCGGCTCCTCGTATTGTTTCGATATTCCGTCGTCCGTAAACTGGTAAACTGACTTCGATATCCCTCCGAGCGTAAACTTCGATTCAAAATCCACTGTGCGTAACTTCGATTCAAATATTAGCTTGGATTTGATATCCCACCGTTCGTAAATATTCCTCCGACCGTAAACTTGGATTGACAATCCCACCGTTCGTAAATATTCCTCCGACCGTAAACTTGGATTGACTATCCCACCGTTCGTAAATATTTCTCCGACCGTAAACTTGGATTGACTATCCCACCGTTCGTAAATATTCCTCCGACCGTAAACTTGGATTGACTATCCCACCGTTCGTAAATAATCCTCCGACCGTAAACTTGGATTGACTATCCCACCGTTCGTAAATATTCCTCCGACCGTAAACTTGGATTGACTATCCTACCGCTGTGTCACCAAAATGTGAGCTTATCCCTCACGCCTTTCAAGTCTCTTCAAAAGTTCAGTAGCGCAGCCTAGGCCTAACCTAATAACTGTACTGAGATAGCTAATGGCTAGTTTATAAGTGCCTAAAGTTCTTTAACTTGTTTACTTAAAACAACGATCGGTATCTTGTATTCAGTTTCTTCAAATCTCCAAAAGTTGCAATCAACACAAAATTAACCGACAACGGCAAACAATTCAATGTTACGACCGAAACTCCATCTTATTATCTCTTTCTTCTTAATACCCCTTCTACACAATACTAGCACACCCACATACGCCTATGTCACTCTTAGCGTACACTCTTCCTTCAGCCGCTCTGTCCGTCTCTCTGTCCCTCTCTGTCTTTCTCTCTGTCTCTGTCTCTCTCGCTCTCCGGCGACGTCGCGCCGCTGCAACTTTCCCGCCACCCAGGCACCTGGCCTTCCTCAGCTGTACGCTCTTGCATAACAATTAGCTGACCATTATAAGTGCTATACAAAATTAGCTTACAGAAGCTGTATTGACGAAAATAACGCATGAGAAATGGAAGCTGGATGAAGGTATTTTTAGATACAAAATAGAAGCTGGATTGACGAAAATAACGCATGAGAACCATTAAGCTGGATGAAGGTATTTTTAGATACAAACTAGAAGCTGGATGCATTTTGAAATATTTGAATGCGGTTATAATCGTGCGCGGTAATGATCGTGCGCGGTAATGATCGTGCGCGGTTTTGTGAATTATTATTACATAAATTTATTACGCGCGCAAGGTCACACCAAAGTGTGAATCTGAGAATAATCATTAATCATTAATCAACATACAGCACAACCTCCTATACATGTACACGTGCATAGCATTGCAGAGATAATCTCCATTCGGTTGGCTGACCGTTGGTATGCGTGTAGCTATTTATTTAATTAAACGATTTACTTTTGTCTTAGATCAAATGTCGTTTAAATATTGATCCGAATTGGTACCGATAATGACTGGTTATTGAATCGCGGTTTTGTGTGCCGAATCGCCGAATTGTCTGGCACCGAATTGTCTGGGCGCCGAATTGTCTGTCGCCAAACTGTCTGTCGCCGAATTGTCTGTCGCCGAATTGTCTGTCGCCGAATTGTCTGTCGCCGAATTGTCTTGTCACCATATTTATTGGTTATCGATTACAATTAGCTATGTTTCATTACCGTCTCTTATGCTCATAAAATTATATTGTAGCCTTCCTGTCTGGATCCTCATTCTGATATAGACGCTTGGGCCTACATAGGCGTCTGGTTGTTGATAGTTACTGTAAACATGTTGTACCACTTGATGTGATGAAAACATAATATAGCCTAGCCTAGTATACTTATCGATTTCTGTAGCTATGTGACCTCGCTTATTAAAAGCTGTTAGATACGGTTCTGTTATGCTCACTAAATCGTACAAATACTGTTGCATTCCTGTATGAATCTTCCTACTGATATAATTACATGCTTACAATGGCATTTGGCTGTTAACAGTTACTTTAAACATTTTTTTACAACATGTGGGAAGCACCCAATCATAGCCTATTCACAGCAACCATTTACCTGTAATTCGGACCAGCTTTCATCTGTCTTAGTCTTGATAATGTACACGAGCTCTTGCTTGACTCTCTGCCTATGCGTTGTTCTCTCTCCCCCTATCTTTCTCTTTCTCTCTCTCCCTCCATCTCTCACTCCCTCTCTCTCACCCTCCCTCTCTTTCCCGCCCTCCTTCCCGCTTTCCCTCTCTATCTCCCTCCCGATCTCCCTCTATTTCTCTCCCCCTCCCTCTCTCCCCCGCCCTCCAGCTCTACCTCTTTCTTTCCCTCCCGCTCTCTCTCCGCTCTCTCTCTCTCCCACCCGCTCCCCCTCTCTCTCTCTTTCTCTCTCTCTCCCTATGTATGTCTCTGCCTCTGTCTCTGACTGTCTCTGTCTCTAACTATCTCAGTCTGTCTGTCTGCCTGTCTGTCTGTCCCACTATCTCTCTCTGTCTATCTCTGTTTCTCTATATATCTATCTTTCACTCTCTCAGAGAGACTTGATTCATTATCATCATCATCATCATCATCATCATCATCATCATCATCATCATCATCATCATCATCATCATCTCCATCATCATCATCATCATCATCGTCGTCGTCATCGTCAGCGTCATTGTCATCGTCAGCATCATCATAATCATCATCATCATCATCATCATCATCATCATCGACAACAACAACAACAACAACAGCAACATCAGCAAACTCATCGTCATGATGAAAACAGTTTACGATAAGACATGGTGATCGGTTACTTCAAACAGAGTTTACAACATAATAAACAATAAAAAATTGAGTTCAAAAGATGAGAAATCTTTTCTGCAGACCTCTTCTTTCTATTATTATTACCGGCGATAAAGGGAAATTATTGAAAGAGACCTTCATGTAGCGAAATCGCGGACCTGTGAATTAGAAAGCGGCTACTGGGGATTTGGACACAGGCGGTACAGCAATTACACGTAGCCTAGTCATATTCATCAAGAAATCATACGATTTTTTCCACTAGATGCGGATGCATGGGCGGAGTTTATCAGGAACTAGGCGGGAGGCTAAGCCCCCAAGAAGCTCCAGGTTCATGTTTTTACCGTGTAAATGGTATATTTTTTCGGTCTTAGCCCCCCAAGAACTTCCAACAAAATAACTAAAAAACAGGTCATCAACTTTTTCGGTCGGGGAAATATATAGCAATTTTCATGAGATATGAACTTGATGACTAAAAAAGGTAAAAAGGTCATAAACTTTTTATGGGCCAACACGAAAAAATATTGACGGCGCCTCTAGTTCTGGACCAAGTTTTTTTAGCCCCTCCAAAAACGGAAACAAAAATTCCTCTCATGTGCGCATGTCTATAATTTATTACCTAACTTGAACTTCTAAAGGCAAAGGCAGAATGTAGGCTTATAAAAAAATGAAAATTAGTAAGGGCCACACACAACAACTGTGTGTAGACCAATCTTAAATTTACCGCAACCTGAAGGATTCACTAAGAAGGCTTGTGGAAATATGACAAGCCTTCCGGGTAAATCAATCAGGTTGAGGTGTTACTTGGTGAAGTTTTTATATTTTCGGACAATGCCAATTAAATCAATTTCTGGCCTCAAGGGAGTTCTGTCATGAGCCTCTGAACTGTCTTAACGATTTCCGATGAAACTATTTTAAAAGGGCATGGACTACCCACATGGGCGCCCGCACATAGGGGCAAGGGGGTGGGGCACTTGCCCCCCTGTAAAAATTGACACCTATGTTTTTAGCTACTACTTTTGGGTTTTTAACAATTTTCTTTGCATTAATGCACCAATGATACGAATGATACAGACAGTGAAAGTCAGAACTCTACGTTTAGGGATCTCTATAGAAATAAACATGCTCTTATAACTTTCTGCCTTGCATGTTCAAGCTCTTTCTGAAAACTGTAGCAATGACTTTGGCTTTCAACCCTCCTGCAAACAGCAGGCCTATCGAGATGGCCTACTTGAGTGGAATCTAGCTGTAGTGCAAATAATTAGAACTGCCAAAAGATTAAATACTGATGCAACAATTTGCAAATTTCTCAAAGTACACTAAAATTACCTCAGAAAGATCTGCTTATTCACCAGCATTGTAATTATATAAACCACGTCTGCCATGGATTTTTTAACGTGCATTTGTACACAAAATGTGCAGTTCCAAATGGATTTGTGCAGTTGTAGAAGTACTTCTATGCAGTCAAAAATAGTTGAAAAGGGCCATTTTCATCCGATGGGAGTAATTTACCACGAAGGATGGGAAAGGAAAGAAGCGGTTGTGCAGTTCTAAAAATTTCTTAAAAACAGCCCTGACGTCTGATATAAGCCAGGTTCCATTTTGTCCATTTTGCAAGCTGCCAGTACAGAATCCAGGGAGGTCAAACTGTAAATAAACTTGGATACGGCTCTGGTTATCACGCCTTGGGATTTACACCCAAAACTGACAGAGATCTGTTCAAAAAATTTATACCCACACTCATCTGATCCTCGGATCCTTCACCTTCCTGAACGACACCCACATTATCAGCTACTCTGGCCCTCTGGCTTCCAGACTAGCACCTCATACTGACTACTCTTTGGAATAGGCTTCTGACTCGATGCAACACATGTGAAAAAGCCGGTGCAAAGATTTCAATTTACCCCCTCCTAAACATTAACCCCTGCAAACTGTAAATTGCATCAATCGTCGCATTTATTGCACTAAAAATATCAGAAAAATCTCACCGCCCCTTGATTTGGTCTGAAGATTTTCATCCGTCATCCCACTTCGTGGTTTGTTATCAATATTTTCATCTGTAACTAAAATACTAATCGCCGCTGAAATTACAATGGAGAAAATGGCTTCGAGGCTATTATTTTTTTCGAATAAAACAAATTGATAACATACCACGAAGTGGGATGAGGGATGAAAATCTTCAGACCAAAACAAGAAGCGGGATGATTTTTCTGATTTTTTAGTGCGGCAAATGCGATGATTGATGCAAATCTAGTGTCCCGGGGGGGAGTAATCTGAAACCGGTTTCAAGTTACCCTCGGGGGTAATCTGAAACCGGTTTCATCCAACCCCCTACGGTTTCAGGTTACCCCCATAAGTACATTCATCCAGCTTTTATTTCATCTACAAAGAACCTTCATCCAGCCTATATTTCACCTACAAAGAACCTTCATTCACCTTCTATTTCACCTATAGAGAACCTTTATCCAGCTTCCATTTCTCAAGCGTTGTTTTCGTAAATCCAGCTTCTGAGTTTTTTTATGTCTAACACTTAGTTTAATGGATTGACGAAAACAACTTTTGTGAAATGGAAGCTTGATGAAGGTTCTCTGTAGGTGAAAAAAAGCTGGATGAAGGTTCTCTGTAAGTGACATGGAAGCTGAATTGACGAAAACGACGCTTCAGAAATGGAAGCTGGATGAAGGTTCTCTGTAGGTGAAATAAAAGCTTAATGAAGGTTCCCTGTAGGTGAAATGGAATCTGGATTGACGAAAACGACGCTTGAGAAATGGAAGCTGAATGAAGGTTCTCTGTAGGTGAAATGGAAGCTGGATATACGGAATTCATTGGGAATTCAGAGGGGATAACCTGAAACCTGGGGGTAGGGTGAAACCGGTTTCAGATTTCCCCTAGGGGGTTATCTGAAACCGGTTTCAAGTTACCGGGGGTTAATGTTTAGGAAGGGATTATTTGAAACCTTTACACCGGCGCCCTGCGATTGGCTTTCAAGTGGTGCTTTAGAAGCAGCTAAAGGAGCACTTGCCCCATGAAAACGGACACCTATTTTTCGTTCATTTATTCGTTGGTTCATTCTATGAACTTATATAGCGCACCTTTAGGAAACTACTTCTCAACATCTACTTTTTGATTTTTAACAGATTTCTAAGGAAACTATCCATATTAAAAATTATACATAGGCCCTAAAACGAAATTGAGAAATTTGAATAAGACACCTTTTTGTGAAAATACCTGTACCGTATTCTTAATGCCCAGCTTTGAATTTTTCAAGCTCTTGCTACTAAAAGAATTTAACCGTGACTATCGTAAAAATTTTGCCCCCCTGCAAACATTTCTGCGGGCGCCTATGACTACCCAGCCAGGAACACTAGAATCCGCCGAGTCCCTTGACTTTTTCCAACTCTGCCCTGCCTCTCAACAAGCCTGTCGCAGGGTTGTGCTCCTACTTAGCTGAACTCCATTTAGCCGCTTTGATCAACAGCAACGGCGATTAGCCTATAATTTTATATCCTACGGGATGAAGTCTTATGTCAAACCTTGTTTGCTGCTTCGCAGATTTCACAAATCTTTCGTTTAGAATTCCGTATTCATCTAGATCGGCGATTAGTTATATAGCTTGTGTCGTTTTCACAGGTGCATAGGTTTCAGATTTCTTTACACGACTTGTCTTAATTATTGTCGTTAGCGAATGACTGTTCTTTTTCAGATCGGATACCGCCGTCGATAAATAGAGATCCAACTGGAAATCTGAGTGTTAACTACCGAAAGTGTTTCACTGAACTACCGTACAAGGAATCGTAGAATCGGAAGAAATCTAAATGTAGTAGCCTATTACATCCTGCTTCATTGTGCATTAGGTTCAGACGCGTTTGTGATCAACAGTCACGCAGTAGGGCAGCTGCTTCCGCATTAACAAAACATATAGTTCTCTGCTTTTACTTCTGTGTACATGCGCATACAAGTACTTTGGTGGATCAACACAAGGACATGTGTTACAGTATGTGTGCATGTTTTTACTTGTGTGTGTGTATGTACAGTTTACAAATTGTGTTTCAATAAAACGTAAGCCTTTTTTATACGTGACACTGAGTATCAAAATCCGTCACATATCGGTTTTAGACTTTCTATGCGATTCATTTCAATTCACTTTTGTTGCAACCAGAAAACAACATGACAGCAAAAGTAGAAAATAAGGTCAAATGTTGATCTATATGCACACCTAAGAATTTCGTTAACTCAACTTGATTGATGGAAACATCATCAAACAAAGATCGTCAATGGGGCTTATTTTCCAGTGGAATTTAAAATTAAATAAAGTTGTTTTTTTTCCAAATTAAGGGTGAGTCTATTTGCATAGCACCAAGCTGCTATGTTAGACAGGCCAACGTTTAGCATACAGTTTGAAACAACGTCTGTCATGAGTCATTGGAGTAAAAAGTCATCAGCAAGTAGAATAAATCATTGTTGGATATACATTGATGGAGAGACGTTGGCCAAGTCATTAATATAAAGCAGGAAGAGAAGAACCATATTCTACAGACATTCTGCTTCAAACTACTTTTTTGCTCAATGAAAATATTAGCTACTCTGCACTCGCACTAGTACTAGAGTATTAGACTCGTACATCCTATTTCCTGTAGGCCTATATGATGAATAGACTCGCTGTGTACGCCTGAACGCGTTTGTTATAATTTGATTTAGCCACTCATTCGTATTCTTAAATTCAGCATTTGCCTGTAATTCTATCACAATTATTTTGAAGGTAGCAGCTCGATGTTGATGTAGTTTGCTGTGTTTGGTACAGAACACGGTCATTTAGGCCTATTAACCTGCATAATTTCAGAAGAATCAATTAATGGTTGCAAAAGAATTTTATGACACAACGTAGTCTACTGTTCTGAAACTTTGGGTTCCATTTTCCTCAACCACTTGGAAAAATACTGCTTTCTTCTTCATCAGTGATGAGTCAGTTTAATTCATTGAACAACTTCACACTTCTCTCAGCCGTGTCCACGTTTACCATTCTCAATTGCTGACTTCAGTCTCTACCCTGCTGATAATCATCATCGACAGGCTATTGCTCTGGTGTAAGTATAAAAAAGAATCATCAAACTTCAGGCGTGGCAGTAGTGTCAGTGTTCGCTGGGTTGCTAACTCGCCCAGGCAATACACATTCAGTCTCACAGCACTACCCGTCAACATCCTTTCACAAGGATTTACAGTCATTCTGTAAAAAATCTTCACTTTATCTGTAACAGGCAGTTGGCAACATAACAGTATCAGACTGTCATATGTATAGGCTACACATGGACTGATAGGGGCGTGTCGTTCACTATATATAAAATTATGATGGATTAACTTATATTAGATATATATATATTATGTCATAGAATAATGTAATGTAATGTAATTAGTAATTTCTATAGCGCCGCTCACAACCAAGGCCATTCAGTAGCGCTCCCAGTGCGATAACCTCTAGAGAAAAACTAGGTCTTAAGAAGAGAGAGAGATGTAGATAACGATCCTGAAAGTAGAGTCCCATGCAGAGTGGAGGGAAGAGAATTCCACAAGAAGGGCCCAATGATGGTGAAGGATCGAGTTTGAGCAATAGTGGTCCTAGCTCGCGGAACAAACAAGTCAGCCCTGTCCAGAGAACGGAGAGGTCGATGAGAAGATGCTGATAGAGGAGAACGAATGAGATCACTGAGATATTTCGGTGCAAGACCCAGTTTGGATTTGAGTACCAGAGAAAGGACTTTATATTGTATGCGGGCAGAGAGAGGAAGCCAGTGTAGTTGGTTAATCATAAACGATGATATATGAGAGTACTTAGGAAGGCGCGCAATTAATCGAGCAGCAGCATTAAGGACAGACTGGATGGGAGACAGGCGGACCTTTGGAAGAAGGGAATTACAGTAATCAATTCTGGAACAGACAAATGCATGGACTATTGATGTCATAGTTGAAAGGGAGACAGATCTGCGAATGGACCAGAGACGACGGAGGTGAAAGTAAGAGGAGCGCGTAAGGTTGGTTACATGTCTTGAGAATGTCAGCGAGCAGTCAAGAGTGACACCTAGGTCACGAACAGAAGTTGAAAATTTAAATTCAGGAAAGGTCCGAGATAGAAACAAAAAGTCATTTTTTAAAATTTGGTGGGGAGTGCCAATCCAGATGAGTTGAGTTTTGTTAGAATTGAGTGAAAGGCGATTTGAAGACATCCACAGGTGCAAATCATGGGAAAGTGCCTCAATACGGCGAACTAGTATGAGTTGAGTAGAGGGAAAACCATGAACATAGGCCTGAACATCATCAGTAAAAAGGTGACCAGTAGCAGAGTGACTTGGAAACAGAGAAGTAACATCAACCGTGTACAGAATGAAGAGTAGGGGTCCAAGGACTGATCCCTGTGGAACTCCTAAAATACCGGCACCCAGTTAGATCTGGAATTACCAGCTATAACCATTTAGGTACGACCAGACAAGTAAGATTAAAGTCATAGGAGAGGAATACCTTTAACACCATAGGAGGATTCAAGGCGCTGGAGCAAAATTTTGTGATCGACCATGTCAAAGGCTGCTGATACATCAAAGAGTGCAAGAAGGGAAACCTGAGCCTTATCAATAGCTGCATAGATGTCACCTAGCATGGAGAGTAGGGCTGTTTCAGTTGAATGGAAAGCATGAAAACCAGATTTGCGAGAGGGGAGAAGTTTTTTATCTGACCACCAAAATTTATAAACTCGATGAAAAATATTTCATGGCGAAATAGAAGCGGGATTTATCGCGTGAGGGTCGGTTAGGGCTCATGTTAGGCGTCGTGAGGGTCGGTTAGGGTTAGTTTTAGGTTCAGTGCATGCAGTCATTCTGATTAAATTGAAGCTGGGGTGTCACGACAACTCGTCTACCGACAACTCGTCTAACGGCAAGTGGTCTCCGGACAATTCGTCTACGACAACTGGTCTACAGACAACTGATCCAGCGCTTGAGAAATGGAAGCTGGGTGAAAGTTTTTACAGGTGAAATGGAGGTTGGATTGATGAAGAAACGCAAGAGAAATGGAATCTGAATTATGGCTCTTTTACAGGTGAAATAGAAACTGGATTGACGAAAATAACGTATGAGAAATAAAAGCTGGATGAAAGTATTTATTGATCTGAAATAGAAGCTGGATTGATGAAAAACGCTTAAGTAATGGAAGCTGGATGAGGGTATTTTATTATATCTGAAATAGAAGTTGGATTGACGAAAATCACGGGTGAGAAATAGAAGCAGGATGAAGGTATTTGTAGATTTGAAGTAGAAGCTGGATGCATGTCGAAATACATGAATAAAATCATCAATCCAGCTTCCATTTAAGCTAAAAAAACATTTTCTTAAATCCAGCTTCTATTTCATCAATACTATTCGTCTGTAGACCAGTTGTCGTTAGACCAATTGTCCGGAGACGAGTTGTCGGTAGACGAGTTGTCGGTAGACCAGTTGTCGTGGAACCGTTAGGGCTCATGTTAGGCGTCGTGAGGGTCGGTTAGGGTTAGTTTTAGGTTCAGTGCATGCAGTCATTCTGCTTAAATTGAAGCTGGATTGATGAACAATAATTTTCAATGAAAAATTGATGAAAAATATTTGATGACGAAATAGAAGCTGGATTTATCGAACAAATTCTTGCCTAAACAGAAGCTGGATCGATTAAAAGGATTCTCTGCAAACTAGAACTTGGATTTATTAAAGATAACAACTTTGCAACGTTAGTTATTGGTGTCTTGGTGGTCGGATAAAAACAAGTACCTGCGTAAACAGTTGCTTGTTCAGAGCAGTAGGATTGATTAAGTACTGCTTATGAAGCCTTGTTTTTTTCCTACAAGATTTGAGTAATGACATGGTCATCCAAGGCTGTTTGATAAAGTTACGACCCTTGGGTTTAACCATTAATAGTGGGAAAGCTTTATCATATAGGTTTTTATACTGCTGGAAGAAAGCAGTATTAGCTAGATTACGGTCACTACTTGAACTTATAGTATCAACAAAATACCAGTCAGCTGAATGCAAAGAGCTGATAAATGATGCTTTGGCTTCCTGAGAGAATTTACGTGTCATAGAGTAGGGATGGAGAATCTGGGGTGGAGGGCTAAGGTCAGTGTGAAGAAGGATAGGGAGATGGTCAGTCATGTGTACAGGAATCTTGGCCAAAACTTAAGCAGTTAGTAAATATGTTATCAATAAGAGTAGCAGTTGTATCAGTAATTCTCGCATTTGTACGAGAACATGTAATTAAGGAAGGCTTCAGTAGGGAGATGCTCACTATGACAAAGTATAGGTTAATATTAAAATCTCCCATAAGAAACACTCGGCTTGTAGATTTAGATAAATACAGTAAGGAGTTATCAGAAAGTCAGAGATTGGAGAACCAGTAGGACGATAAATGCAACCAATTAATAATTAGGTCTTTACCTTTTTGTGAGGTAGCCTAACTTAATAAAGAAGCATTCAAAAGTATTAGATTTAGATTTCGACCAATCAGCCTCCAACACTTCAAAATCAGTTTAATTATCAGTTCGAATAAAGAAACCAACACCTCCACCCCTTCTAGCTATCCTAGACTTACGAATAAAGTTCATGGAGATAGTTGAGGCCAGTTCATCAGAGAGCAAGGTCTCAGTGAGAGCAAGAATAGAGGTGTTAGATTGTGATAAGAGGAGATTAATTTCAGGGATCTTTAAGTTGATGCCAGAGCAGTTCAGGTGAGTTAAGTAGAAGTGGTCATGAGCGTTAAGGCCAGCATAAAATTCAGGTAACTGAGTGATATCTTGGTAAACACTTGAAAAAGTGGTCCTAGTAGGCTACTCTAAAAATTACAATAAGCGACAAGGTCCTCATTCTGAAATAAAGATCTGCATTCATCATTATGATCACACAAAAAATTCAAGCAGAATTCACTATTGTCAGACGAGGAAGTGATTCTAAAATAAGTGGAATTATTGACTATGCCATTAGAAGAGACATCGACCAAACATAAAGAAAATGGTAAATTTGAATCAATACAAGCATAACAGTACCAATTTAATCTCTCCTTTTCATGAGTGAAAGAGACGCACTGAATATGATAAAAACATTTAGGGCCTACACACTATGCATACAATCCCATCTGTAAGTCCATCTACCACATAACCGCAATGAAAACAATTGTAGGTTGAAAGCGACATAAACACACAATAACCAGCAACAAAATCAAAACAAACATCAAAAGATAAAGGATAAACAGATGGCACAAAGCCGAAAGATAGAATAACTGAAAAAGTAGTAGAAAAGGAGCAAACCAACCGTGCTAGAAGCACAGAAGAATAAACAAAAGAGTAGAGGGAGACTGAGACATAACAATAAAGAATAAGAGAAACAAAATATGCGTCTGACATCATTATAATAAGGACGAAAACACATGACTACACGTCATAAAAAAAGAAATAAGTACATTATCAACATTATCAAACATTATCAAAAAAGGCTTAGGGAAGATCAATATGATATCGAAGATCTCTATTATAGATAAACAAGATAGCAATACGACCGTGTTCAGTAACAACAAATATGACACCACGTCATCAGAACAAAAGGCATGAGATGCAAACCTGGTATCAGGAAACAACAATAATCCAGTCTTTATTGATAACATAATATGTTATCAACAAAGGCTTAGAAAAGATCAATATGTTAACAAGAATCATTGTTATAAAATTATGTAAACTAGATAGCAACACAACCGTGTTCAAAACAATAAACATGACAGCAGGTCATCAGAACAAAGAGGCATGAGATGCAAACAAAAAACAACAAATATCCAGTATATAGCAGAGGTCATAAATGGGAAAAAATCGGAAGATCGTATGTTATCGAAATCAGTGTTGTAAGAACACCGAATAACACCACAGCCGTGCTCAAACAGGAGAGAAATAGCAACACAACCGTGCTCAAAACAATAAACATGACAACACGTCATCAGAGTAAAGAGGCATGAGATGCAAACCTGGTATCAAAAGAAACAAATATCCAGTAATTTAACAGAGGTCATGAATAAAAAAAACATCGGAAGATCATGTGTTAACGTAATCACTGATGTAAGTACTCCGAATAACAACACAACCGTGCTCAACAGGAGAGAATAAAATAAAGGGGAGCATCGGTAAGTGTTAGGCTATGTAAAATAAAGGCCAAGCAGCTGACAATCTGTCATCAAAGGGAACCATAAAGGGACCTGAGGATAAATGAAAATTAACAACCAAGAAAACTTAGCATAACAATGCATTGCCAGAGAACGCTGATGGCCAAGGTGATGAGATGTACTAGAGGCTACGAGAAAATGCAAGAGAGTACGGTAACGTCATGAGAACATATTAAATAAAAAAAGGAGGCTATGGGTCGGGTAAACAATTATCAAACTAAATACAAACAAGCATTTAAGATCTGATAGGAACAATACAGGATATACATTTATGAATATGGCAGTCATCAAAACCCGATCAAGAACCAACCAAGCGAGAGTCAAAGCACAAATGTTAAAGACTAAGGCTATTAAGAAAATAAGCCAGATGTATCGTATGGCCATAATAAAGTGGTAAGGTGATTTACCAATAAGTTCAGAAGATGAGGTTCTCCAGGTCGTCTAAGGTTAATATTCTTTTCGGTGATTCAGTGACTCAGTGGATTTCTTGACATAGACGAACCCACCAAGTTCAGAGGATGAGCTTCTCCAGGTCATCTAGGAATAAGATTCTTTTCGGTGCTTCATTGGCCTCAGTAGATTTCTTGACGTAGACAAACCCACCATTGGACTAGCAAAACGTCAGGAGCTTCTCGCGGACCATTTTCCGTGCGGATGCAAAGATCTGGCCCATCTGGGCCGTAGATTTAGTCAAATGTTCATTTATGAAGATGAGTTGTTTGGTTCAAGAGAGTTGGTAATAATTGGTACGCAGCAATTTTCTGGCTCTGTAAATTTCATTTTTTATCCTCCTGGTGACGAAACTGACGATGGTCGGACCACGTTGATCATCCTTTTTCGCCGGTAGACGGTGTACCATTGTCCATTGATATGTCCTGCTCAGAAACGTTGATATAGGCTAAAGACCAGTATGAAATAGCTGGATGACCGCAGTCTTAAGGGAGTTGTCAGTTTCCCGAGGAAGCGATTGAGGATTTGCAGTGTCATTATCCACAGAGGCTGGAGGCGAGTGAGGTATTCCATCATTCCATGAATGATTAGTTTCGCAAGTTTCGAGTGACGGTCAAGCTCGTCAATTCTACCAGCCAAGATAGTGTTGTTAGTCTTCAGTGAGATGAGCTTCTGATTAATAGCAGAGAATTCCTCATCAGATTAGGCAAATTTGGTCTGGCCAAGTTGTTCCATGATTAAAGTTAAAGGAAGCAGTGGCCTCTTTGGTGACCTCTTTAGTTATATCAGCAGCCATCTGTTTCACCGTCGATTCAATAAGCGGCGTGAAGATTGTGGTAAATTTGTTAATCAGGACACTCAAGACCCTGTCATCAACGACGACGTCACAGAGGTCGTCGATTTTCGAGTTTTTTGACATGATAGTTGATTAACAAAAGTAGGCCTATATCAGTTCAGTTTTTACCCAACGGAACGGTAGAGGTAAGAAGGTCACCACTCCAACTAGATCACACCGCCCGAGATTTCGTCACGGTCGAAGACACTCGATAAAGTTCAATACCAGTTGACAGATCAGGAATTAAATCAATCTATATAAATAAAGAGAAGATTCTGTCTGTGTGTCTGTCTGTTTGACAGGGATGCATTTCCGCAGTTTTTGAGCTTTTCACTCCAAACCTTCACTACTGTGTAGGTCTCGGCATGAGACACCTCAACGAGGGGTTGGCGATTCTCTACCACCACGGGGGCCAGGCTGGGGACGAAATCCCCATTTTTTCATTTTTTTAGCAATTCCTCTGAAACTTTGTACCTAGACAGAGGGATATCAGAGCCACCCGGTGGGGTGGTTGACGAATCTCTACCACCATGGGGGCCACGGTGGGGATTGCGAAAACCCTAATTTTCGCTATAAATTCCCATTCCCTTATCATAGTTTCACAGTTAGACATATTTGTACGCGGGTCACCTCGCCTCTACTCAGCCCACACCTCGGCCCGCAGGGGCCGGGTGGGGCATGGGTGGGGGACCTGGGGTGGACGTGGGGGAGAAAATTTTCTCCAAAACCGAGCTATAACCCTAATTTTTGCTATAAATTTTCATTCCTTTGCCATATATAGTTTCACAGTTAGACAGATTTTTACGCGGGCCACCTCGCCTCTACTCAGCCCATATCTCGGGCCGCAGGGGCCGGATGGGGCATGTGTGGGGTGGGAGGGGGCGTGGGGCGGTGGGGAGAAAATTTTCCCGAAAACCGAAATTTCACGGGTGGCGTACCGGTCGAGGTCGGAGTGTGGTGTGGTGAGTGGTGGTTAGGGTGGGATGGGTGGGGGTGGGGATGTGGTGAAGGAAATTTTCCGAATGCACAAATTTCACGGATAGCGTACCTTTGGAGGTCGGAGTGTAGTGTGGTGTGGTCGAAGGTGGCGGTGGATGGGGTTGGGGTGTGGGGATGGGGAATAGGGTGGGGTGGGTGTGGAAGTGTGGGGTGGGGTGGGGTGGGGTGGGGTGATGGGGAAGAGGTGTGGGGTGGGTGAGGAGTGGGAGGGAGTGGAGTGAGTGGGGTTGGGGTTGGGAGAGAAGGTCGGGAGGGGTGTGGGGCATGGGGGATTGTGGGTGGGGTGGGGGAATTTTTCCGATAGCCCAAATTTCACGGGTGGCGTACCGGTGGAGGTCGGAGAGTGGTGGGGTGGGGTGGGGGTGGGAGTGTGATGCGGTAAAGTGTGGTGTGGTTGTGGCCGGGAGCGGGTCGTATCCTAAATTTCCCGTATCCTAAATTTCCCGGTCAATGCCGGGTACCCCAGAGAGGGGTGGGGTGGGTGAGGAGTGAGGGTGAGAGGGGTTGGGGTTGGGGGAGAAGGTTTGGAGGGGTTTGGGGTATGGGGGATTGGGGTGGGGTGATGGGGAATTTTTTCGATAACCCAAATTTCACGGGTGGCGTACCGGTGGAGGTCGGAGTGTGGTGGGGTGTTGTGGAGTGGGGTGTGGTGCGGTGGAGTGTGGTGTGGTTGTGGCCGGGAGCGGGTCGTTTCATACATTTCCCGGGCAACGCCGGGTACCCCAGCTAGTAGGATAATTTACACAAAATGAGGACGCATAGGCCTATCCCAATTAACGACATGTAGAAAATTGTCGACGTTTAGTTATAACATAATAAGCGATGTACTCAGTAGCAGAGCCTTCTATTACTGTAATAGAAAGCTTCTATTACTGTAATAGAAGTCTCTGCTCAGCAGTCCCCGAAAAGTTAACCAACCACCATCTTGTGGGTGCGTTTTTCTGTCATCAACCTCTGACTTCCCGGTCCGCAATATTGGTGTTACCTGCGAGTCACACCATTCCTTCTCAAACCACATGTCTCCCGCTACTGCTTCGTGCATATTTGTGACCCCTGCCGCATCCTACCTATACAAAACTGCTTCCACCATTGCTACCACCATTGTCCACTCAAACTCGACTACTGCAAATTCCTTTTCCACAATCTTGGATCCACACAACTCAAGCGTCTCCAACTCCATCAAAATTCATGTGTCGTTGCCGTCAACAGAACTCCCAAGCATAATCATTAGTTACATCATCAGCCAATCCCCAAATCGCTCCATTGGTTACAATTCCTTACAATACTGTCAAGCAAGATATTTTCGTGAACTCTGCGTCATTCAGCCCACCCATCCGCTCTACCCGATCATACGCCTGTCCCATCTTTCTCGACCTCTTAATTGTCACTACTCATCTCAAGTTCTTCAAACGATACATATCAAACACTGTCCCACGCCTCTGGAATGATCTGCCTCCTGAAATTCGCTATTTTCCCATTCCATACCTCCATAACTCCCAATCCATCAGGACCTGATTCGAAACTAAAGTCTCAATTCTTTAGCCTTTCTCCAACTCACCTGATCTTTCACTTTTTACTATCCACCTAACCGCAACCCACCTAAACGCCACCCACCTCAACAGCTACTTTGTCTGATTCTTTGGCTGGTGAATAAGCTGGTGCCGTGCACTGGCCTTTAGAGTGGCGCTCTAGAAATTTGGAGATTATAATTACAAGCATAACTGTCACGGATAACAGACTGTCGTTATAAAATATTTGAGCTACAATACATGCGCGATTTAATCGACATGCTTGCGTAAGTGCAATAGAAGATCACAATCTTGAGTATCTATTAATTACTCTTTACTAATATATTTCTCTAGCATTGATTCAAATTTGCTTAGCACAAATCAAGGACAAGTAGAAATGTTTATATTTATATTGTTAGTTGGCATCCGAGTAATGCGGAACATATTCTGATTGTTTGGTTCTTGAAAGCGATATAGCTATAGGCTACTCTGATTAATTTGGGCTTCGAAATCATTAGCAAATTTGTTGCAAAATCACACTTCTCTCTTAAACAATCGCATTTATGGATCCACTTTTTTTGAAGCCATATGCAAGTATGGATTCAATTCTCTCGTACCCATGCTCAATAAAGAGTCCATTTCCCTCGATCCCAGACTCAATTTGTCGTTCGATTCTTCCGGATCCAGATAAGAGTGTGCAGCTGTCTTTTTCGGACCCATATCCATGTATTGGTCCACTACCTTCGGACCCAGATGGATGCATTGTTTTGCATCAATCGGTTCCAGGTTCGAGCATTGGTTACTTTTTTTCTGACTCAAATGCATGTATTTATTCACATCTTTCTGACTCAAATCCACGTACTGCCTCAGTTCTGCCGAATCCAAATGCATGTATTGGTTCAACATTGTCGGAGCCAGGTCTAGGCATTGGTTTGCATATTTTGGGCTTAGATCTGAATAGTAGGTCACGTCTTTCGCATCAAGTTCTAAATCTTGGTTAGACTTTTTTGAATTCATGTCAAGATATGGATTCACTTCCTTCGAAATCTGACCCGAATGAAATTTCGCATCTGTTGGGTTAAAATTCAAGCAGCTGTTAGTGGGTTCTTCTCGATTCAGACCCGTGTAAGTATTTTATGATTCGGATTGCTGAATTGACTTACAAAAGTCTTCAGATTCGCTTTGCAATGGCTTGCAACATTTGTTACGTTTTTGGCCTTTGCCCAAGCCATGTGTGTCTTCCTCCAAAGGCATTAAATACTCCAAATCGTACAAATCGATGGCCTTGTCCATAGGCGGTGCTTTCTTGCCTACGGCTTCGCTTTGTTGCGCATCCAATGATTTATATATTATGTCATGTTCATTTGCATCGAGCGTGTGAGGCATCGTATATTCTGTGTCTCCGATTTCATCGAGTACCTCATCAATGGATTCATAACCTGTATGACTACACTCGCTATTTTCTCTTGCCATCGATCTCTTGTTGCTATCTACTATTTCTTCCAAAGGGAGACCAATTGAATCGTATCCTCCATCCTCATAGATAACAATAGGATTTGACATTCTCCTTTTTATCGTTTGGTTTTTCACATCTGTAACGAAAAGTTACACTTTGGCTACATGATTTGCAAACATGTAGTAACTTGATTGAACGCGATATGTTCTCTTAAAAATTAATAAATGGTGACAACGTTTAATTAAGCTTGTAAGACTGTGGTTGGCAAAGTATTTTTTCGTTACAGATTAGTGGGTTCAAATCTCAGCGCAAAATAAAGTTTATGATTAGCTTGCTACACTTGCTCTCACCCGTCAACATGCTCATGCAAAATAAGAAAACTTACGCTGAAAGTCGGTAGGTCAAGCCAGTGCCAGCGCTAGGGCACCTGGCCCCCCCCCAAAAAAAAACCTTGAGGCCCATACCTTAGCTGTCACCTAAGCAAAATTTCTCATAATTTGAGTGCTGAAAGACATGATGTAGGACTTCAATAAATGCCCCTCCCAATTGTTTTTTTTTTGAATTTCCACGCAGTAATGGTAGAATTTTAAGCTGTCACTTTGACACAATTGCTTATTTTTTCAATGCTGTTAGTCACCGTTTAGAGTGTTCAGAGTGTTTCTTCTCCTCTTTAATTTTTTTCGATTTGCACACATGTAGTAACTTAAACTGTCAT
Source organism: Lumbricus terrestris (assembly GCA_949752735.1). Lineage (NCBI taxonomy): Eukaryota > Metazoa > Annelida > Clitellata > Crassiclitellata > Lumbricidae > Lumbricus > Lumbricus terrestris. The sequence continues at coordinate 53,160,634 of OX457042.1, forward strand.
TTTAACAAAACTGATTATTAAGGATAGACAGTGGATAACACTTGAAATTTATTATGATAGGCTACTTACGAAATATTTCTGACATAGCAAATTGCGGAATATAATTGACTCCGTCTCCATATTGTGGGCCGTTCTCTGTCCCCTAAGTCTGCGTTTTCAGTTGAAGGATAATATTATTGCTCTACTGGTTTGCGTAATATCATTTTGTAGGTTTGCATGAACATAAAATTATTCAGTGCGTGGTAACCGTGGTTTCAGAAATGAACAGTCATAAAAGTCATAATCATCAGGTAAATTTAGAGGCCCGCACAAGCTTGATGGACAAGGACATCTGGGGAATTGCGAAGGCTTTATTTTGGGGCCCTCAGGAATGTTTTATTTTGAGGTTGACCTCATTAGTAATTAGAATAAACTTTACACGTTGTGCTGAGAAAGTAGTAAATTTATTGCACCTTTCACTGCTCTTTATTTTTAACCGATGGATTAAAACCCTCCTGTATATCAACGCTTATGGTCAACCATTTACACTGGCACTCTCTGCCCGCATCCAATATAAAGTCTTTGCTCTCATTTTCAAGTCCAAACTGTGTATTGCACCGAAATATCTCACTGATCTCATCCACTTCCCTCTATCTGCATCTTCTCATCAACCTTCCATTCTCTGCCTTGTTTGCTTACCGAGCTAGTAGGCCTACCATTATTGTTTGAACTCGATCTTTTAACCATCAATAGGCCCTCCTCGTGAAAATGTTCTATTACAAACTCAGTTGAACTTCATTACACAAATAGTGTGAATAAGCATGTAATGGAAGCACAGTAAACAGTTACAATAGAGCCTACTAATAAGATTTATAAGAGTTGCTTTCCAAATGTCAAAAAGTGCTGGGTTTTATGACTTCGTACATCTGATCCTATGATCAGCCAACCTTAATTATACTGTTGGGTGGGTGGTTTACAGTGTTGCCACGGAGGTTTCAGAAATAAACCCATATTTCGTTATGAAAAACGTAGAAAAGTCCAGACTGTTTAAATCAGCAATAATATTTTAGACTCCCTTTATTCAAATTATGTTGGATTTCACATATTTTGGAAGAGAGTTAATAAAAAATGTTCGTCAAAGGAATAGAGTCTAATATAGTTGCAACCATGATGTATGAAATACGACATCATGGTTGCAACTTTTAACTTTTGAAAAAATGTCAATAATTATTGTCAACGTTGTCAGAGACTGGGCATCTATATCGACAATAAGCTGAAGCGATAATTAATTATAGCCTAAGTCGTGAGCGCATGCGCAGCGGGTCGATCGAGCCTACAAGAACTGTAAACATACAACAAGCGTGGCTTAAGTTTACGAAGTTTTAAAGTCGAAGTTTCCGGCGAAATTTTCTCAATAGATGAGAAATCCAACTTTTAAACCATCTAGGACATTAATAGGCGTAGGCTACCCTGCAACAACTAGACCACTTCCTAGAGGATTGACCTGACTTAGGCCTATAGGCCTATACATGATAGAGATGTCAATATGACTTTACCTATTGGAATAAATTGTCGCAACGACTTATTTCTACGAAGACTGTGAAGTTTAAAATTAAAATTCGTATAAAAAATTATGCAGCACATCCAGTTTAGCCTACATTGAATTTCACTATAAATACAATGCATATTGCTTAGTGCACAGAATATTCATGCGTTGTACATAATAATGGTCAAGTAATTAAAATAAACCCATATTTTGTTACAAAACAAACCAGAAACCCAGACGAAGGCAAACACTCAGATCTGGTGGAAAACAGCTGTGACATCACTGGTGATTCATGGCGAGCATGGTAGCGCCAAATTAGGCTATAGACCCATGCATAGGCGCCGAGTTGACCCGAAGAGTGTGAGTGCCCAAACATGTGAAAGAAATCCGCGCGTGAGCGCGGGAAAAATATTTGACACTTTTTTTGACAGGATGGTTATTGAAATTACCTCTGTTCATAGGCGGAGACTTGTTCATAGTTTAAGGGGACAAACTCGCGGTCAAAGGACGATTGCCGAGCAGAGAAGGACCGATGGAGCTTGGGGAGGGGATGTACCGATGTACTCCTAACCATTTTCGAATTTTTTCTTGCCAAACTGCGATGGTAGCATCTTAGGCTGTCATTTTTACGAACTTGTCGTGGTTTAACTTGAAAAGCATCCATGCCGTTGATTTAAAAAACTTCCACACAATATGAAATAGTGACAGCTGTTATCTCATCAGTATTTTCCATTACTACATTGTTTAAAGATATGATTTAAGACTTCAATAAAAAAAATTTCCAATTGCTTAAAAAAAGATCACTCTTTGGGTCAACATGTACTTCTCTGGGAATTCACACTTAATAAAAACGCACAATCTTCGTTAGCATAGGCACCTTGGAGCACTCTTCCCTAATTATAGGTCAACACTCAATAGACTTTTTTGTCTACATTAACCACTATTTAGTGAGCCAAAATTAACATTGTGGGAGATAGTTTTTCAAATGGTTTTTACAGACAATTTAGACAAGGCTGATTTGTTAATTAACGCAGACAAAACAGTATCCAGCTTTTGTGAAGCTGGGAGGTGATTCTCGCGCAGTGAGGATAATTGGGCTCTATATGCACATGTAGGCTACAGTAAAAAGAAGCAGTCATTCAAATCGTCGCTCTTTCGTCCAAGCTTTCGTCCGTATAAAAGAAATGACTGAAGCGGATCGAATGAGCAGGATTTCGAGGTTTTTTGTATGGAGTTCAGACTACCGGACGGGGTAAAACTGGAGTAATAGTAAGGTAGACTAGCTGAGATAAAAGAAAATATGTAAAAGACGCCATGATTTTTATAGATAAGCAATGCCAACAGAGAAATAACATCATAAAAAGCACATCTTGTTGACTGATTTCTGGTGGTGCCCATGCATAGGCGGGCCTCGCATGGCCGATTTCTGGTGGTGCTGAGCACTCACGGGCCTCGCAGAGTCGGCGCCCATGGACCCATGTAATAATATTGTAAGCCCGTACTACCGAGCAGTAGTAGTAGTAGCGACTCGCCCTCTGCCCTGGTTACTTGAATGACTGCCCTGGCTGCAAAAAGTGTATGGCGCCGCCACTGAACATACCGACAGAGGTATGGAAATTGTAGGCCTATCGTTTTTTGGTTCTTATACGGGAATATTTATATATTTCAAACCTAGACTTGGAGATAATATTGAGCTAATTTAGGGGACGAACTGTAACAATATTTACATCATAAATATGCATGCATAATTTTATACTATCGATAAACTTTCTAAGAAAAACAGCAGGTCCTACCAATAAAACGTCGCTTCCAGCGGAATCTAAGGAAAATTCCGATGAAAAGCAGAAGAAGACCTATTGCCGCGGAGACAAGGATTATCTTCCATATCGCCCTCTCCCCGTTGTTCTTCGTGATACCTTCTGTAAAGACATTGACTGTTACTTAGAAAATTCAAAAAGGTAAAGACATTCACTGTTAGTTAGCAAGCATTTATTTTTCTTTCTATATAAATAATTTCCTGGGAATAATATTATTTGCTAATTTAAACCCCCTGTACCTGGTAACTGTCATATACCATATGAAGGTGATACTTATACCTTTCATTAACAATAATTGCGAAACTTCATTCACTAAGCTTATCTCATTCATTCATTCATTCATTCATTATGTGCTAACCATCGCGATTGGAATAGAATAGTTATGTGTTCACCTGTCTTATATTGATAAGAAAGTGATATCGTTTGATTTCCTCTGCTGTAACCGTTGCCACCAATGCACCTGTATTCTCCGAGGTATTTGACGCAGTCAGAGGAACAGTTTGGAAATGTCTTTATTGTCAAAACCCCCTTCGCCACATGGACGTAAGGCGGTTTATCGGGAACTAAGTCGTCAAAAGGTACCGTCTTGTACCATTCCACATTCGTTGGTGTACTTGGATCTGAAATTGCATGACACTCAAAGACGAACTGCTTTTCCTCCAGAAAATCAACCGACACATTTCGTGAGCCTCTGATGATCACATTTGTCCTACCTGGAAACCGAAATAGAAACAGTAGACCTACTAACGATATTAGCAAAAGTTGAACTATTATAGTTATATTGATAGCCATTACAAATGTAAAAAAAATATTCTAATTCTTTTAAAGACAATAATAATTATGATAGCAGTAATTTCTAGTTTTATTACGATAAGAATCCAGCAATATCTATACCATAAATCAGAATGATTGTGCTTCTATGTGCATGTCTGTCCCAAGAAACACTCTGAAACGGATCGCATTAGCGTTACGGAATTTCTGAAAACCGTCTCATGCGAATTTTTAGGGCGCGACTATTTGCATTTTATTTTATTTATTTATTTATTTCTCGCATTTACCATAGTGTCCTTTCAAGCTCTCCAATCAGAGGCGCTCCAAAAAATATCGGGGGTCCCGTAGCTCAGTGGTGAGAGCGCTGGTCGTTAAACTGAGAGTCATCCGCGCGATCCGGATTCGAGCCTCGCTCAGGGCATTAATTTATTAAAGTTTCTGTTAGCTGCCGCTGGCGCTTTGTTGTTGTGTTGCTTGACTCGGGTTCTGCCAAAAATAAAGATAGCCCCTCCCACTTCTGGCTTGGCCGATCAGGAGTGATCCAGCACTTAGGCCATTAGTGTTAAGACCGAACCCACTGCTGTAAAGCCGACCTGCGTGTCGTGCTATAGTAGGCCGTATTTCGTATAACATGTACTTGTAATCATTCTGCGGTGTGTCGCATTGAGTGATTAAATGAAGATTATTATAGTATTACAGCGCAGACACTGCTTCCGAGTTTCACACCGAAGCGCAAGAGCAACTGCGAATGAAGGACTTGCTTAAGGTTCCTATGCGGCGACTTGAGGTGAATTCAAACCTGAAAGGCACCAAGGCACCAAACCCGTTATTACACCATCGCGCCCCGCAGCTCTCAAATCACTTTGACTCTAGAGCTATGAACATTAATATTCACGCGGTTTTTAACACAGCATTTAAGACGCCATTAATTTTAATCGTTGTATTATAACGAAACAATTGTTTTGACGTCATTTTTTGCCAAATAGGCTACGCGGAACCTGGCACGCAAACCGGACGCTTTCAATCAATCAATCAATCAATTCGCTTTATTGCAACCAGAAAACAAGATGACATCAAAAACAGAAAATATACAAGCATTGGCTACAAAGGGGAGCCCTAAAGGGATTGACATCCCACTGAGGGAGGGTCACCCAAGTAAGAAAAAATACCAAGACATGTTATACAAGATAGCAAAAAATTTAAAAAAATTAAATCAAATTAGGTGATGACAGATTGCAAAAAGTTTAAATTGTAAATAGCATGTAGAGGAACAAACTTAACTATTATACTTAAGTAAAACCTTAACTACAAGTGGTCATGTGCACTTCTAAGTAGACTTAGTGGAGGAAAGAAAAACACGAAGTCTCTTTTTAAGAACCTGCAGACTACTGGATTGACGAATATCAATTGGTATTTTATTCCACATTTGAGCGCCACAAGATTTAACAGTAAAACGCCTAGTGTTAGATTGAGCTCTGATATGCAGATGAATTCCTAGTGAAATACGAATGGATGTCAGAGGCATGAGGGAGGTACCCTTGGAATACCGAAGGAAGGAGACCGTGTTCAAGTCGAAAGAAGAACTCGCAAATTTGGAGATCCTTTATCTGGTCTATTTTTAGGAGATGAAGCTCACTAAAGAAAGGGCCAGTGTGTTCCAATTTACGAATACCCGCTATTATACGAACAGCCTTCTTCTGTAAGTTAATTAGTTTATGAAGCCTAGATTCGTATGTCGATGCCCAAACCAGGTTGCAATACGTAAGGTAAGGGTAGACGAGGGTATAATATAAATTCATTCTAATTGTCTTTGGTAAGATATAAGCAATGCGGGAAATAATACCAATATTCTTAGCAATTTTAGATGCAATTTGATTAATGTGAACTTTCCAGGTCAAATTTTGATCTATATGCACACCTAAGAATTTCGTCGACTCAACTTGATTGATGGAAACATCATCAATAAGCAATCAAAGATTGCTACTGGGGTTTATTTTCCGATGGAATTTAAATTAAATAAAGTTGTTTTTTCTGAATTAAGGGTGAGTCTATTTGCACAAAACCAAGCAGCTATGCTAGACAGTTCAATATTCACAGTCTGAAACAACGTCTGCCATGAGCTATTGGAGTAAAAAACGTTGGTATCATCAGCAAATAGAATGAAAAACATTGTTTGAGAGACAATGGCCAAGTCATTAATATAAAGAAGGAAGAGAAGTGGTCCGAGGTTGGAGCCTTGGGGAACTCTATATTTGATCATCCCTAGCTCAGATAGGACACCATTACAGAGAACTCTTTGTGTACGGCTCTCAAAATAGCTGGCGAACCATCTGAGCTGTGTCCCCCTAATTCCATAGTAATCTATTTTTTAAGCAAAATATTATGGTTATATTATTATATTTATTTTCACAATAATAACAAAATAATTGTATAGGTCTACAATAATAAATACTAAAAATATCATCTCTGATAATAGTATGATTGGATGGTCGCGTTTGGATAAAATGACGACAACAATTATTGCAATTGATAATAATTATCAAGATGTGCTTCAAGTTGTGGAACTAGACCGGCAGAGACAATCCAATCCGCGCAAACGCAAGCCAGGTTCCGAATGACAATATCCGCTTGACATGTGTCATGTAATAGCATCGCAACATAAATGTTTTTACAATAGTAATAATAAATATGTTCACTTCTAAGAATCTTTGTAATACTTTGCAATACTTCTGAAGATGGCTCTTGGCTAATACAGCACAGATAATGTTAAGAACTATTGGACCCATCTTTTTAAAGTCTTGTTGCAGCATAATAATGCATAATCTGTTCAGTGTGTTCGCCATTGTAAAACTTCAGTTGCTGGGTGGGATACCTAGAATATGTCAGAAAATTCTCAAATTTTGGGAAACACACTTTTTTAGTAATAGGAAAAGAAGTGAATTAAGGACAAAAACTTTTGAAAGTTTTTTAACAATTATGGGGCGTTTGATGCACCCTAGTATGTATGTAATTATGTATGTATGTATGTATGTATTTATGTATGTATGTATGTATGTATGTATGTATGTATGTATGTATGTATGCATGTATGTATGTATGTATGTATGTATGTATATTATGTATCATTGTATATGTCTGTAAGTAAGAATGCATTTATGTATCTATGTTTATACATACATGCCTACATACATACATACATACATACATACTGTAACGTTTCCGTTTTAAGCTTATTTTTAGCAGGTATTGAAAATGTACTGCATTTAAATGATCTGTTCAAAGAGAAAACCAATTCTTTATAAATGTATAATATAATCAGAAACTGTTAAATAAACAATACAATTATGCAGTGTTCCTATTTACTTATTTGGCGTATCATTAATTATAATTATCTAATTGCTTATCTGTTCTCCACAGTTGAGATATTTGATCGATATCGTTTCTGTAGTGTAAAACGGCCTTGAAATAGTTCTGCAGATTCTCTGTAGATTCGCTGTATGAAGATTAGCAACCCAGTGCTATATTTGAAGAGGATAATGAGATACTGCCAAGCTGTGGAATCCAGATCGAATACCAGACAAGACAATATTCAATACTTCCGTAGCATCAAATTATCATACTCCAGTCAATGAGAATTTCCTTCCCAATTGAAAATGACCTTGAAATGTCAACCAGAGACAACGAGCCCAAAATCGTTTCTCTACACACGAAAAATCGTCTCACCAACCGTCCCAATCACAATGTAGACTTCACGGACGTTAGAATTCGCAACTTTGAACTTCTAAGTCGCCTCTACTCTCACACGAATGCCTCGTACTGTTTTACGACCAGATACGAGCATAATCCTCATCCTCACCATTGAATAAACTTCAAATGAATTGCCAGCCACAACTGAACAACCATCTTTCTCAATGTTCAAGCAAGGAATCAACCGTTTATGTCGAATTTCAATGACGTGGCTGTTTCCATTCAATTCTGTCCGTTACGCTCATTTCGATGCTTTTAATTGGTTACGCGTCAATGCAAATGTTTTCGCTTACGTAGCGTCCGTAGTAACCGCTTGACGTCACCATGACTGCCTCGCTCATATACGCAAGATTCGTGGTTTCCTAGTTACTAATCCACTAGACGCCAAATCATTAATCTAGACACGCCAATTAAATTATCTAGCTTAACTCCTACTTAGAATTAACACTTAACACTAGATAAGTTAGTTTGATAGATAATAGCGATTTAATACGCTACAAATACCCCTCCTTCAAAAGTCTGTAATCAGGCTTTACAATCTCACCTAATTATCTATCAACTAAATTTCTATGAACTTCCTTATTCTATCTTACACAACAATACAACATTACTGAACTTCTTCTTATCTACCTTATTATAATACATTACTGATATATTTAAGTACTATGTAATTCCTCTACTCAAATAATCAGACATAACATTATTGCTCCCCTTGATATATCGTATCGTAAAGCAATAATTTTGAAGTGCTAGACTCCACCTCATGACTCTCGCATTTCTCATTCTCCCTTCCTTCATGTACTGTAGTCCGCAGTGGTCTGTCTCTATCACAAACTGCTTTCCACACAAGTACCTGTCAAACCGACTAATTCCCCACATTATCGCTAGACATTCTCTCTCCTCAACTGAATATCTCGTCTCTCTTTCCAATAGTTTTCTACTCGCATATGCAATCGGGTGGTATATCCCTTCATACTGCTGTATCAGGACGCAACCTATTCCTCTTCCCGAAGCATCAGTTTGAATCACGAATTCCTTCTCCAAGTTTGGTAACTTTAGAATCGGTGTTTTAGCAAGTGCTGCTTTCAGCTTACTAAAACTCTCTTCTAATTCCTCGTTCCAATCAACATTATTAGCTGCTGACTTCTTTGTCAAATCACTTAATGGTGCCATCAGTTCAGCACAATGAGGAATAAATTTTCTGTAATAGTTTATTGCTCCCAAAAAGCTTCTTATTTGTTTCTTCGTTTTCGGTTGTGGCATCTCCACAATCTTATCTATCGATTCTCCTTTAGGACTAATGTCGTCGTTGTTTAACGTATGACCCAAGAAATCTATACGTCCATAGCCTAATGAACATTTCTTTGGTTTCAAAGTCAGGTGAGCATCTCTCACTCTTTGAAAAAATTCTCGCAAAATCTTCATATGTTTAGTCCATCCTTCTGTATGAGCTAGTATGTCGTCAACATAACTCTCCAGATTCTCGGTTCCATGCAAAATCTTCCTTATAAGTCTGTTGTAGCTTGAAGCACTGTTTACCAATCCAAATGGTAAAACATTGAATTTATATAACCCACTTGCACAAATGAAGGTCGTATAATCTTTTGATTCTTCGCTCATTGGTATTTGCCAATACCCTTTGCAAAAATCAAACTTGCTATATATTTTGCTGCCACTCAGTTTATTGAAGATATCCTCGTTTGACATCATCGGCTCTGGATCAAAAACTGTCACTTTGTTCAATTGTTTATAGTTGCAGCAAAGTCTATTGCTTCCATCAGCTTTCTTAACAACAACAAGCGGTGCTGCGTATGCTGCTTCTGATCTTTCTATTATTCCATTCTCTAACATTATCTCAATTTCCTTATCAATTTCAGATTGTAGATGATACGGTGTTGGATATGCTTTCATCCTAACAGGTTCATCACTCGTAAGATGAATCTCGTGTTTCACCATGTCAGTTCTTCCTGGTTTATCTGTAAATATGTCTTGATATTCTCTCAGTAATTTCTCTAATTCACCTCTCTGTTCATCTTCTAATTGTGGATTAATATCAACATCCTTGTATGTCTCAGTTTGCTTACTGACATACAGGTTTAATATCTCCTCCTCTTCATCTTCACCTTCTCTACCATCATGTACAATAGCTGACACATATGCTATTGTCTCAGAACCTGACAATTCTTCTTCATCCCTCTCGTAATATTTCTTTAGTATGTTGATGTGGTATGTTTTCAGTTTTCCACCATCAATCTCAACTTTATAATCGTAATCTCCGATTTTCCCTCTGACAACAAATGGTCCTTGCCATTTAACAAGCATCTTATTATTACAACTCGGCAGTAACAATAGGACTTTATCACCTATCTCCAGTTTTCTATATCGTGCCTTTTTATCGTAATACTTCTTGTTCTTCGCATTGGCTTTGTGAATTGCTTTCTGCGCCATGTTACACGTTTCCTCTATACGTTCTCGTAGATCTGTCATATATGTGTACACATCCTTCACCTCGTCTTCCACTTTTTCATTCGTCCACAGTTCCTTCAATATCTGTATCGGACCTCTACAAGATCTTCCGAAGATTAATTCGAAAGGTGTGTATCCGTGGCTCTCGTGTACAGTATCTCGTAATGCGAAAAGTAGTGGTGCCAAGTACCTGTCCCACTCTTTTACTTGTTCACCTATCAATTTTCTCAGTGTCGTCTTAATTGTCCCATTAAGACGTTCTACACAACCATTTCCCATCGCGTGGTATGGACTTGTCATCGTATGCTTGATTAATAACATCTTGTTTACTTCGGCCATTAGTTCTGACGTAAACTGGCTCCCTCTATCTGTATGAATTCTTTCTGGTACGCCCATCCGACAGTAAAAGTTAAACAAGGCTTCCGCCACTTCCTCGGTACTAATACCTTTCAACGGTATCGCTTCAGGATATCTGGTGCTTAAGTCGATAATCGTTAATACATAACGATATCCTCTCATAGACATTGGCTCTATGGCTCCTATGATGTCTACACAGACATGCTTGAACGGCACATCCAGCACTGGAAGATGTCCCATCGGTGCCTTGAGGTTCACTTTCTTATCCACTGCTTTCTGGCATACATCACAACTTAATATGTATCGCCGAACTTCTTGATTTATCCCTGGCCAATAAAATTCATTCACAATTTTATCGTGAGTCTTTTTCATGCCTAGATGAGCTGACAGTAGCGAGTTATGTGCTACAGCTAGAACTTTGTTTCTCAACTGTTTCGGTACCATCAACTGCCACTTCGCTTCATCTCTCAATACTTCTTTCCATCTCCGGTACAACAGTCCATCTTTCTTTACGTACAGCACTTTTTCTGTACTCTTCTCATCGCCATTCCACTCAGATGCTTTATCCCAGTAACTCTTCAATGTTTCATCTGTCTTCTGTAATTCCTTTATTTCTTTTGTGGTTATATTCAGGTCGGGCATTTCTGTGACCTTGAGTGGTTTATATTTCACCACCTTCTTCGACTCAGCTCTCGTTTCTATCGCTGCTGTCGTTTGATGTGCGTCACTGTTCATGACGTCATCACTTCCAACTTTCTCTATTACGTCATCATATTCCGTGCTCATTTCATCACTCTCGAATCTTACTTTCTTCTTGGCATCTTGCCAACGTGAATTAGCATTCACAATTTCCTTGAGTATTCCTTTATACTCAACTTTTTCTTGTTTCTCACTCATAATCGTCCCATCCACTTTCTCTCCTTTGTCACAATTAATCACATTTTCATCCGTGTTCTCATTCGTTTCGGTATATTTCAACCCTCTCACGCGTCCAATAATTATCGGCTTTACTGGTTCATCCATAACCATTGCCTCAACTTCACCAGTAAAATACTCGCTCTCAATGTTTACATTGGCTGTAGGAAAACACCTTAAGCTCCCATCAACTAGGATGCAGTGCGTTTCCTTCCCAGTCAAATCACTATCCTTGATTAGCGATCTCCTCACGATACATGTACTCGCTCCAGAATCGTAAAGACAATTGGCGTCTACGCCATTGACCTTCGCTTGACATTCGTCTATACTTTCAATGTCAATGCAACCATCTTTCCGTTCTGTAACTACCGTACTTGCTGCCATATGTTTCGGTACTTCTTCTTTACCTTTCCTATCCTGGCGTTCTACTGTTCTGTCAATTTCATTCGATTTCGTATTTTCATTTGTCTGTACAGCCCTGTACGCCCTATTCTCGTAAATCTGTACTGCTGCAGCTGTGTGTTTAACAAACCCTTTGGCTTTATGCACACAATCAAATGCTTTATGACCTACCTTACCGCATGCAAAACAAGTTATCTTGTGTTCCGCTGCCTGCTCTCTATCTCTACTATATCCTCTATTCACATTTCCACTGTGATTTGTCTCTTTGTTCTGTCGCGTTTCGACTCTTCCTCTGTTCATGTTTCCTTGGAATTTCTCTCTCGATTTCTCTTCAAATGGCTTTCCATTACCTCTGTCATTATTGAATCTCCCTTGAGGTTTTACAGAATTCTCTGCATATCTGTACCCATGAGCTTCGATATAAGATTCTGCACACGTCAATGTGTCCTTTAAGCTCATTTTTCCTTTCTCTTTAATGAACATCCTCAACTCGTTACTGCAAGTGAGGAAAAATTGATCTTTTAGCAGTAGATCCTCGATTCCTTCGTAGGTCTGCTCAAATCCAGCTTGTAGCAACCATTGCTGCAAATATCGTTGTAATCTGTAAATGAAATTTGAAGGAGTCTCTCCTTGTTCCATCTTGCTAGTCTTAAACTTGTTACGATACCCTCCTTCTGTTAATTGGAATCTTTTCAGGAGATGCTTCTTTAAACAATCGTAGTCTTGTGTTTCTTCAGCTGACAAACGCTGGTACACTTCTAATGCTTTCGACTCCAGATGTCGCGCTAGCATCAGCGACCATACATCTCTCGGTATCTCGTATGTCGTACACGTACGCTCAAATCTAAGAAGATACGCATCGAGACAGTCCTTTGCCTCGTTAAATATCGGGAATTTAATATTCTTCATTCCCTTATGACTTTGGTTTCCTTGGCGGTTGTCACCCATCGTCATATAAGAATCTCCATCATCTCTGTTTCGTCCATCTCTCGACTCCATTTCTCTCAGTCTCATTTGAATCTCAAGCCTCTTATGCTCTAAAGCTTCATTCGCTTCTCTTGCAAGCCTTGCCTCAGTTGCTTCTCTTTCCAGTCTAACATCATTTGCTTCTCGCGTAAGCCTCGCCTCGTTCATCTCTGCTTCACGCATCAGTCTAGCGTCAGCCATCCTCGCCATTTCTATTTCGTTTTCTCTTGCTGCTTTTGCTATCTCTCGTTCTTCCGTCCTCTGTTGTCTAAATTCGTTCTGTCTGTCTCTCACGAATGCCTTCAGCTCTTCACCATCCAATGAGAGTGAACGTCCCATATCAATCCACTGCTGCCAGTCTGTGACGGCCATTCTTACTTACTCACTTTCGTCAAGTAGTAATAAATTTAACGCCCAACTATGCGCTATACAACTTCACACTCGCTTATAATAATTATTAAAATTATCAAGCGTCACACTAGTGCGCCCTCTTAATGTGATACAATCTCTGGTGTATGTTACGCAATAAGGATTATCGCACCGACTCTAATGCTTAAATCAATACACGCGCTGCGCTTGCGTTGCGCTGTGCTTAACAATTTCCAAATAGATCGTCATTTTAATTAGCTTTGTCTCTTCAATATAAATGTCAGTAAAGTTCAATCTAATCAACAATAATATTGTCAATTTTATCCCGACGCAAGCCACCCATTTGTAACGTTTCCGTTTTAAGCTTATTTTTAGCAGGTATTGAAAATGTACTGCATTTAAATGATCTGTTCAAAGAGAAAACCAATTCTTTATAAATGTATAATATAATCAGAAACTGTTAAATAAACAATACAATTATGCAGTGTTCCTATTTACTTATTTGGCGTATCATTAATTATAATTATCTAATTGCTTATCTGTTCTCCACAGTTGAGATATTTGATCGATATCGTTTCTGTAGTGTAAAACGGCCTTGAAATAGTTCTGCAGATTCTCTGTAGATTCGCTGTATGAAGATTAGCAACCCAGTGCTATATTTGAAGAGGATAATGAGATACTGCCAAGCTGTGGAATCCAGATCGAATACCAGACAAGACAATATTCAATACTTCCGTAGCATCAAATTATCATACTCCAGTCAATGAGAATTTCCTTCCCAATTGAAAATGACCTTGAAATGTCAACCAGAGACAACGAGCCCAAAATCGTTTCTCTACACACGAAAAATCGTCTCACCAACCGTCCCAATCACAATGTAGACTTCACGGACGTTAGAATTCGCAACTTTGAACTTCTAAGTCGCCTCTACTCTCACACGAATGCCTCGTACTGTTTTACGACCAGATACGAGCATAATCCTCATCCTCACCATTGAATAAACTTCAAATGAATTGCCAGCCACAACTGAACAACCATCTTTCTCAATGTTCAAGCAAGGAATCAACCGTTTATGTCGAATTTCAATGACGTGGCTGTTTCCATTCAATTCTGTCCGTTACGCTCATTTCGATGCTTTTAATTGGTTACGCGTCAATGCAAATGTTTTCGCTTACGTAGCGTCCGTAGTAACCGCTTGACGTCACCATGACTGCCTCGCTCATATACGCAAGATTCGTGGTTTCCTAGTTACTAATCCACTAGACGCCAAATCATTAATCTAGACACGCCAATTAAATTATCTAGCTTAACTCCTACTTAGAATTAACACTTAACACTAGATAAGTTAGTTTGATAGATAATAGCGATTTAATACGCTACAAATACCCCTCCTTCAAAAGTCTGTAATCAGGCTTTACAATCTCACCTAATTATCTATCAACTAAATTTCTATGAACTTCCTTATTCTATCTTACACAACAATACAACATTACTGAACTTCTTCTTATCTACCTTATTATAATACATTACTGATATATTTAAGTACTATGTAATTCCTCTACTCAAATAATCAGACATAACATTATTGCTCCCCTTGATATATCGTATCGTAAAGCAATAATTTTGAAGTGCTAGACTCCACCTCATGACTCTCGCATTTCTCATTCTCCCTTCCTTCATGTACTGTAGTCCGCAGTGGTCTGTCTCTATCACAAACTGCTTTCCACACAAGTACCTGTCAAACCGACTAATTCCCCACATTATCGCTAGACATTCTCTCTCCTCAACTGAATATCTCGTCTCTCTTTCCAATAGTTTTCTACTCGCATATGCAATCGGGTGGTATATCCCTTCATACTGCTGTATCAGGACGCAACCTATTCCTCTTCCCGAAGCATCAGTTTGAATCACGAATTCCTTCTCCAAGTTTGGTAACTTTAGAATCGGTGTTTTAGCAAGTGCTGCTTTCAGCTTACTAAAACTCTCTTCTAATTCCTCGTTCCAATCAACATTATTAGCTGCTGACTTCTTTGTCAAATCACTTAATGGTGCCATCAGTTCAGCACAATGAGGAATAAATTTTCTGTAATAGTTTATTGCTCCCAAAAAGCTTCTTATTTGTTTCTTCGTTTTCGGTTGTGGCATCTCCACAATCTTATCTATCGATTCTCCTTTAGGACTAATGTCGTCGTTGTTTAACGTATGACCCAAGAAATCTATACGTCCATAGCCTAATGAACATTTCTTTGGTTTCAAAGTCAGGTGAGCATCTCTCACTCTTTGAAAAAATTCTCGCAAAATCTTCATATGTTTAGTCCATCCTTCTGTATGAGCTAGTATGTCGTCAACATAACTCTCCAGATTCTCGGTTCCATGCAAAATCTTCCTTATAAGTCTGTTGTAGCTTGAAGCACTGTTTACCAATCCAAATGGTAAAACATTGAATTTATATAACCCACTTGCACAAATGAAGGTCGTATAATCTTTTGATTCTTCGCTCATTGGTATTTGCCAATACCCTTTGCAAAAATCAAACTTGCTATATATTTTGCTGCCACTCAGTTTATTGAAGATATCCTCGTTTGACATCATCGGCTCTGGATCAAAAACTGTCACTTTGTTCAATTGTTTATAGTTGCAGCAAAGTCTATTGCTTCCATCAGCTTTCTTAACAACAACAAGCGGTGCTGCGTATGCTGCTTCTGATCTTTCTATTATTCCATTCTCTAACATTATCTCAATTTCCTTATCAATTTCAGATTGTAGATGATACGGTGTTGGATATGCTTTCATCCTAACAGGTTCATCACTCGTAAGATGAATCTCGTGTTTCACCATGTCAGTTCTTCCTGGTTTATCTGTAAATATGTCTTGATATTCTCTCAGTAATTTCTCTAATTCACCTCTCTGTTCATCTTCTAATTGTGGATTAATATCAACATCCTTGTATGTCTCAGTTTGCTTACTGACATACAGGTTTAATATCTCCTCCTCTTCATCTTCACCTTCTCTACCATCATGTACAATAGCTGACACATATGCTATTGTCTCAGAACCTGACAATTCTTCTTCATCCCTCTCGTAATATTTCTTTAGTATGTTGATGTGGTATGTTTTCAGTTTTCCACCATCAATCTCAACTTTATAATCGTAATCTCCGATTTTCCCTCTGACAACAAATGGTCCTTGCCATTTAACAAGCATCTTATTATTACAACTCGGCAGTAACAATAGGACTTTATCACCTATCTCCAGTTTTCTATATCGTGCCTTTTTATCGTAATACTTCTTGTTCTTCGCATTGGCTTTGTGAATTGCTTTCTGCGCCATGTTACACGTTTCCTCTATACGTTCTCGTAGATCTGTCATATATGTGTACACATCCTTCACCTCGTCTTCCACTTTTTCATTCGTCCACAGTTCCTTCAATATCTGTATCGGACCTCTACAAGATCTTCCGAAGATTAATTCGAAAGGTGTGTATCCGTGGCTCTCGTGTACAGTATCTCGTAATGCGAAAAGTAGTGGTGCCAAGTACCTGTCCCACTCTTTTACTTGTTCACCTATCAATTTTCTCAGTGTCGTCTTAATTGTCCCATTAAGACGTTCTACACAACCATTTCCCATCGCGTGGTATGGACTTGTCATCGTATGCTTGATTAATAACATCTTGTTTACTTCGGCCATTAGTTCTGACGTAAACTGGCTCCCTCTATCTGTATGAATTCTTTCTGGTACGCCCATCCGACAGTAAAAGTTAAACAAGGCTTCCGCCACTTCCTCGGTACTAATACCTTTCAACGGTATCGCTTCAGGATATCTGGTGCTTAAGTCGATAATCGTTAATACATAACGATATCCTCTCATAGACATTGGCTCTATGGCTCCTATGATGTCTACACAGACATGCTTGAACGGCACATCCAGCACTGGAAGATGTCCCATCGGTGCCTTGAGGTTCACTTTCTTATCCACTGCTTTCTGGCATACATCACAACTTAATATGTATCGCCGAACTTCTTGATTTATCCCTGGCCAATAAAATTCATTCACAATTTTATCGTGAGTCTTTTTCATGCCTAGATGAGCTGACAGTAGCGAGTTATGTGCTACAGCTAGAACTTTGTTTCTCAACTGTTTCGGTACCATCAACTGCCACTTCGCTTCATCTCTCAATACTTCTTTCCATCTCCGGTACAACAGTCCATCTTTCTTTACGTACAGCACTTTTTCTGTACTCTTCTCATCGCCATTCCACTCAGATGCTTTATCCCAGTAACTCTTCAATGTTTCATCTGTCTTCTGTAATTCCTTTATTTCTTTTGTGGTTATATTCAGGTCGGGCATTTCTGTGACCTTGAGTGGTTTATATTTCACCACCTTCTTCGACTCAGCTCTCGTTTCTATCGCTGCTGTCGTTTGATGTGCGTCACTGTTCATGACGTCATCACTTCCAACTTTCTCTATTACGTCATCATATTCCGTGCTCATTTCATCACTCTCGAATCTTACTTTCTTCTTGGCATCTTGCCAACGTGAATTAGCATTCACAATTTCCTTGAGTATTCCTTTATACTCAACTTTTTCTTGTTTCTCACTCATAATCGTCCCATCCACTTTCTCTCCTTTGTCACAATTAATCACATTTTCATCCGTGTTCTCATTCGTTTCGGTATATTTCAACCCTCTCACGCGTCCAATAATTATCGGCTTTACTGGTTCATCCATAACCATTGCCTCAACTTCACCAGTAAAATACTCGCTCTCAATGTTTACATTGGCTGTAGGAAAACACCTTAAGCTCCCATCAACTAGGATGCAGTGCGTTTCCTTCCCAGTCAAATCACTATCCTTGATTAGCGATCTCCTCACGATACATGTACTCGCTCCAGAATCGTAAAGACAATTGGCGTCTACGCCATTGACCTTCGCTTGACATTCGTCTATACTTTCAATGTCAATGCAACCATCTTTCCGTTCTGTAACTACCGTACTTGCTGCCATATGTTTCGGTACTTCTTCTTTACCTTTCCTATCCTGGCGTTCTACTGTTCTGTCAATTTCATTCGATTTCGTATTTTCATTTGTCTGTACAGCCCTGTACGCCCTATTCTCGTAAATCTGTACTGCTGCAGCTGTGTGTTTAACAAACCCTTTGGCTTTATGCACACAATCAAATGCTTTATGACCTACCTTACCGCATGCAAAACAAGTTATCTTGTGTTCCGCTGCCTGCTCTCTATCTCTACTATATCCTCTATTCACATTTCCACTGTGATTTGTCTCTTTGTTCTGTCGCGTTTCGACTCTTCCTCTGTTCATGTTTCCTTGGAATTTCTCTCTCGATTTCTCTTCAAATGGCTTTCCATTACCTCTGTCATTATTGAATCTCCCTTGAGGTTTTACAGAATTCTCTGCATATCTGTACCCATGAGCTTCGATATAAGATTCTGCACACGTCAATGTGTCCTTTAAGCTCATTTTTCCTTTCTCTTTAATGAACATCCTCAACTCGTTACTGCAAGTGAGGAAAAATTGATCTTTTAGCAGTAGATCCTCGATTCCTTCGTAGGTCTGCTCAAATCCAGCTTGTAGCAACCATTGCTGCAAATATCGTTGTAATCTGTAAATGAAATTTGAAGGAGTCTCTCCTTGTTCCATCTTGCTAGTCTTAAACTTGTTACGATACCCTCCTTCTGTTAATTGGAATCTTTTCAGGAGATGCTTCTTTAAACAATCGTAGTCTTGTGTTTCTTCAGCTGACAAACGCTGGTACACTTCTAATGCTTTCGACTCCAGATGTCGCGCTAGCATCAGCGACCATACATCTCTCGGTATCTCGTATGTCGTACACGTACGCTCAAATCTAAGAAGATACGCATCGAGACAGTCCTTTGCCTCGTTAAATATCGGGAATTTAATATTCTTCATTCCCTTATGACTTTGGTTTCCTTGGCGGTTGTCACCCATCGTCATATAAGAATCTCCATCATCTCTGTTTCGTCCATCTCTCGACTCCATTTCTCTCAGTCTCATTTGAATCTCAAGCCTCTTATGCTCTAAAGCTTCATTCGCTTCTCTTGCAAGCCTTGCCTCAGTTGCTTCTCTTTCCAGTCTAACATCATTTGCTTCTCGCGTAAGCCTCGCCTCGTTCATCTCTGCTTCACGCATCAGTCTAGCGTCAGCCATCCTCGCCATTTCTATTTCGTTTTCTCTTGCTGCTTTTGCTATCTCTCGTTCTTCCGTCCTCTGTTGTCTAAATTCGTTCTGTCTGTCTCTCACGAATGCCTTCAGCTCTTCACCATCCAATGAGAGTGAACGTCCCATATCAATCCACTGCTGCCAGTCTGTGACGGCCATTCTTACTTACTCACTTTCGTCAAGTAGTAATAAATTTAACGCCCAACTATGCGCTATACAACTTCACACTCGCTTATAATAATTATTAAAATTATCAAGCGTCACACTAGTGCGCCCTCTTAATGTGATACAATCTCTGGTGTATGTTACGCAATAAGGATTATCGCACCGACTCTAATGCTTAAATCAATACACGCGCTGCGCTTGCGTTGCGCTGTGCTTAACAATTTCCAAATAGATCGTCATTTTAATTAGCTTTGTCTCTTCAATATAAATGTCAGTAAAGTTCAATCTAATCAACAATAATATTGTCAATTTTATCCCGACGCAAGCCACCCATTTGTAACGTTTCCGTTTTAAGCTTATTTTTAGCAGGTATTGAAAATGTACTGCATTTAAATGATCTGTTCAAAGAGAAAACCAATTCTTTATAAATGTATAATATAATCAGAAACTGTTAAATAAACAATACAATTATGCAGTGTTCCTATTTACTTATTTGGCGTATCATTAATTATAATTATCTAATTGCTTATCTGTTCTCCACAGTTGAGATATTTGATCGATATCGTTTCTGTAGTGTAAAACGGCCTTGAAATAGTTCTGCAGATTCTCTGTAGATTCGCTGTATGAAGATTAGCAACCCAGTGCTATATTTGAAGAGGATAATGAGATACTGCCAAGCTGTGGAATCCAGATCGAATACCAGACAAGACAATATTCAATACTTCCGTAGCATCAAATTATCATACTCCAGTCAATGAGAATTTCCTTCCCAATTGAAAATGACCTTGAAATGTCAACCAGAGACAACGAGCCCAAAATCGTTTCTCTACACACAAAAAATCGTCTCACCAACCGTCCCAATCACAATGTAGACTTCACGGACGTTAGAATTCGCAACTTTGAACTTCTAAGTCGCCTCTACTCTCACACGAATGCCTCGTACTGTTTTACGACCAGATACGAGCATAATCCTCATCCTCACCATTGAATAAACTTCAAATGAATTGCCAGCCACAACTGAACAACCATCTTTCTCAATGTTCAAGCAAGGAATCAACCGTTTATGTCGAATTTCAATGACGTGGCTGTTTCCATTCAATTCTGTCCGTTACGCTCATTTCGATGCTTTTAATTGGTTACGCGTCAATGCAAATGTTTTCGCTTACGTAGCGTCCGTAGTAACCGCTTGACGTCACCATGACTGCCTCGCTCGTATACGCAAGATTCGTGGTTTCCTAGTTACTAATCCACTAGACGCCAAATCATTAATCTAGACACGCCAATTAAATTATCTAGCTTAACTCCTACTTAGAATTAACACTTAACACTAGATAAGTTAGTTTGATAGATAATAGCGATTTAATACGCTACAAATACCCCTCCTTCAAAAGTCTGTAATCAGGCTTTACAATCTCACCTAATTATCTATCAACTAAATTTCTATGAACTTCCTTATTCTATCTTACACAACAATACAACATTACTGAACTTCTTCTTATCTACCTTATTATAATACATTACTGATATATTTAAGTACTATGTAATTCCTCTACTCAAATAATCAGACATAACATTATTGCTCCCCTTGATATATCGTATCGTAAAGCAATAATTTTGAAGTGCTAGACTCCACCTCATGACTCTCGCATTTCTCATTCTCCCTTCCTTCATGTACTGTAGTCCGCAGTGGTCTGTCTCTATCACAAACTGCTTTCCACACAAGTACCTGTCAAACCGACTAATTCCCCACATTATCGCTAGACATTCTCTCTCCTCAACTGAATATCTCGTCTCTCTTTCCAATAGTTTTCTACTCGCATATGCAATCGGGTGGTATATCCCTTCATACTGCTGTATCAGGACGCAACCTATTCCTCTTCCCGAAGCATCAGTTTGAATCACGAATTCCTTCTCCAAGTTTGGTAACTTTAGAATCGGTGTTTTAGCAAGTGCTGCTTTCAGCTTACTAAAACTCTCTTCTAATTCCTCGTTCCAATCAACATTATTAGCTGCTGACTTCTTTGTCAAATCACTTAATGGTGCCATCAGTTCAGCACAATGAGGAATAAATTTTCTGTAATAGTTTATTGCTCCCAAAAAGCTTCTTATTTGTTTCTTCGTTTTCGGTTGTGGCATCTCCACAATCTTATCTATCGATTCTCCTTTAGGACTAATGTCGTCGTTGTTTAACGTATGACCCAAGAAATCTATACGTCCATAGCCTAATGAACATTTCTTTGGTTTCAAAGTCAGGTGAGCATCTCTCACTCTTTGAAAAAATTCTCGCAAAATCTTCATATGTTTAGTCCATCCTTCTGTATGAGCTAGTATGTCGTCAACATAACTCTCCAGATTCTCGGTTCCATGCAAAATCTTCCTTATAAGTCTGTTGTAGCTTGAAGCACTGTTTACCAATCCAAATGGTAAAACATTGAATTTATATAACCCACTTGCACAAATGAAGGTCGTATAATCTTTTGATTCTTCGCTCATTGGTATTTGCCAATACCCTTTGCAAAAATCAAACTTGCTATATATTTTGCTGCCACTCAGTTTATTGAAGATATCCTCGTTTGACATCATCGGCTCTGGATCAAAAACTGTCACTTTGTTCAATTGTTTATAGTTGCAGCAAAGTCTATTGCTTCCATCAGCTTTCTTAACAACAACAAGCGGTGCTGCGTATGCTGCTTCTGATCTTTCTATTATTCCATTCTCTAACATTATCTCAATTTCCTTATCAATTTCAGATTGTAGATGATACGGTGTTGGATATGCTTTCATCCTAACAGGTTCATCACTCGTAAGATGAATCTCGTGTTTCACCATGTCAGTTCTTCCTGGTTTATCTGTAAATATGTCTTGATATTCTCTCAGTAATTTCTCTAATTCACCTCTCTGTTCATCTTCTAATTGTGGATTAATATCAACATCCTTGTATGTCTCAGTTTGCTTACTGACATACAGGTTTAATATCTCCTCCTCTTCATCTTCACCTTCTCTACCATCATGTACAATAGCTGACACATATGCTATTGTCTCAGAACCTGACAATTCTTCTTCATCCCTCTCGTAATATTTCTTTAGTATGTTGATGTGGTATGTTTTCAGTTTTCCACCATCAATCTCAACTTTATAATCGTAATCTCCGATTTTCCCTCTGACAACAAATGGTCCTTGCCATTTAACAAGCATCTTATTATTACAACTCGGCAGTAACAATAGGACTTTATCACCTATCTCCAGTTTTCTATATCGTGCCTTTTTATCGTAATACTTCTTGTTCTTCGCATTGGCTTTGTGAATTGCTTTCTGCGCCATGTTACACGTTTCCTCTATACGTTCTCGTAGATCTGTCATATATGTGTACACATCCTTCACCTCGTCTTCCACTTTTTCATTCGTCCACAGTTCCTTCAATATCTGTATCGGACCTCTACAAGATCTTCCGAAGATTAATTCGAAAGGTGTGTATCCGTGGCTCTCGTGTACAGTATCTCGTAATGCGAAAAGTAGTGGTGCCAAGTACCTGTCCCACTCTTTTACTTGTTCACCTATCAATTTTCTCAGTGTCGTCTTAATTGTCCCATTAAGACGTTCTACACAACCATTTCCCATCGCGTGGTATGGACTTGTCATCGTATGCTTGATTAATAACATCTTGTTTACTTCGGCCATTAGTTCTGACGTAAACTGGCTCCCTCTATCTGTATGAATTCTTTCTGGTACGCCCATCCGACAGTAAAAGTTAAACAAGGCTTCCGCCACTTCCTCGGTACTAATACCTTTCAACGGTATCGCTTCAGGATATCTGGTGCTTAAGTCGATAATCGTTAATACATAACGATATCCTCTCATAGACATTGGCTCTATGGCTCCTATGATGTCTACACAGACATGCTTGAACGGCACATCCAGCACTGGAAGATGTCCCATCGGTGCCTTGAGGTTCACTTTCTTATCCACTGCTTTCTGGCATACATCACAACTTAATATGTATCGCCGAACTTCTTGATTTATCCCTGGCCAATAAAATTCATTCACAATTTTATCGTGAGTCTTTTTCATGCCTAGATGAGCTGACAGTAGCGAGTTATGTGCTACAGCTAGAACTTTGTTTCTCAACTGTTTCGGTACCATCAACTGCCACTTCGCTTCATCTCTCAATACTTCTTTCCATCTCCGGTACAACAGTCCATCTTTCTTTACGTACAGCACTTTTTCTGTACTCTTCTCATCGCCATTCCACTCAGATGCTTTATCCCAGTAACTCTTCAATGTTTCATCTGTCTTCTGTAATTCCTTTATTTCTTTTGTGGTTATATTCAGGTCGGGCATTTCTGTGACCTTGAGTGGTTTATATTTCACCACCTTCTTCGACTCAGCTCTCGTTTCTATCGCTGCTGTCGTTTGATGTGCGTCACTGTTCATGACGTCATCACTTCCAACTTTCTCTATTACGTCATCATATTCCGTGCTCATTTCATCACTCTCGAATCTTACTTTCTTCTTGGCATCTTGCCAACGTGAATTAGCATTCACAATTTCCTTGAGTATTCCTTTATACTCAACTTTTTCTTGTTTCTCACTCATAATCGTCCCATCCACTTTCTCTCCTTTGTCACAATTAATCACATTTTCATCCGTGTTCTCATTCGTTTCGGTATATTTCAACCCTCTCACGCGTCCAATAATTATCGGCTTTACTGGTTCATCCATAACCATTGCCTCAACTTCACCAGTAAAATACTCGCTCTCAATGTTTACATTGGCTGTAGGAAAACACCTTAAGCTCCCATCAACTAGGATGCAGTGCGTTTCCTTCCCAGTCAAATCACTATCCTTGATTAGCGATCTCCTCACGATACATGTACTCGCTCCAGAATCGTAAAGACAATTGGCGTCTACGCCATTGACCTTCGCTTGACATTCGTCTATACTTTCAATGTCAATGCAACCATCTTTCCGTTCTGTAACTACCGTACTTGCTGCCATATGTTTCGGTACTTCTTCTTTACCTTTCCTATCCTGGCGTTCTACTGTTCTGTCAATTTCATTCGATTTCGTATTTTCATTTGTCTGTACAGCCCTGTACGCCCTATTCTCGTAAATCTGTACTGCTGCAGCTGTGTGTTTAACAAACCCTTTGGCTTTATGCACACAATCAAATGCTTTATGACCTACCTTACCGCATGCAAAACAAGTTATCTTGTGTTCCGCTGCCTGCTCTCTATCTCTACTATATCCTCTATTCACATTTCCACTGTGATTTGTCTCTTTGTTCTGTCGCGTTTCGACTCTTCCTCTGTTCATGTTTCCTTGGAATTTCTCTCTCGATTTCTCTTCAAATGGCTTTCCATTACCTCTGTCATTATTGAATCTCCCTTGAGGTTTTACAGAATTCTCTGCATATCTGTACCCATGAGCTTCGATATAAGATTCTGCACACGTCAATGTGTCCTTTAAGCTCATTTTTCCTTTCTCTTTAATGAACATCCTCAACTCGTTACTGCAAGTGAGGAAAAATTGATCTTTTAGCAGTAGATCCTCGATTCCTTCGTAGGTCTGCTCAAATCCAGCTTGTAGCAACCATTGCTGCAAATATCGTTGTAATCTGTAAATGAAATTTGAAGGAGTCTCTCCTTGTTCCATCTTGCTAGTCTTAAACTTGTTACGATACCCTCCTTCTGTTAATTGGAATCTTTTCAGGAGATGCTTCTTTAAACAATCGTAGTCTTGTGTTTCTTCAGCTGACAAACGCTGGTACACTTCTAATGCTTTCGACTCCAGATGTCGCGCTAGCATCAGCGACCATACATCTCTCGGTATCTCGTATGTCGTACACGTACGCTCAAATCTAAGAAGATACGCATCGAGACAGTCCTTTGCCTCGTTAAATATCGGGAATTTAATATTCTTCATTCCCTTATGACTTTGGTTTCCTTGGCGGTTGTCACCCATCGTCATATAAGAATCTCCATCATCTCTGTTTCGTCCATCTCTCGACTCCATTTCTCTCAGTCTCATTTGAATCTCAAGCCTCTTATGCTCTAAAGCTTCATTCGCTTCTCTTGCAAGCCTTGCCTCAGTTGCTTCTCTTTCCAGTCTAACATCATTTGCTTCTCGCGTAAGCCTCGCCTCGTTCATCTCTGCTTCACGCATCAGTCTAGCGTCAGCCATCCTCGCCATTTCTATTTCGTTTTCTCTTGCTGCTTTTGCTATCTCTCGTTCTTCCGTCCTCTGTTGTCTAAATTCGTTCTGTCTGTCTCTCACGAATGCCTTCAGCTCTTCACCATCCAATGAGAGTGAACGTCCCATATCAATCCACTGCTGCCAGTCTGTGACGGCCATTCTTACTTACTCACTTTCGTCAAGTAGTAATAAATTTAACGCCCAACTATGCGCTATACAACTTCACACTCGCTTATAATAATTATTAAAATTATCAAGCGTCACACTAGTGCGCCCTCTTAATGTGATACAATCTCTGGTGTATGTTACGCAATAAGGATTATCGCACCGACTCTAATGCTTAAATCAATACACGCGCTGCGCTTGCGTTGCGCTGTGCTTAACAATTTCCAAATAGATCGTCATTTTAATTAGCTTTGTCTCTTCAATATAAATGTCAGTAAAGTTCAATCTAATCAACAATAATATTGTCAATTTATCCCGACGCAAGCCACCCATTTGTAACGTTTCCGTTTTAAGCTTATTTTTAGCAGGTATTGAAAATGTACTGCATTTAAATGATCTGTTCAAAGAGAAAACCAATTCTTTATAAATGTATAATATAATCAGAAACTGTTAAATAAACAATACAATTATGCAGTGTTCCTATTTACTTATTTGGCGTATCATTAATTATAATTATCTAATTGCTTATCTGTTCTCCACAGTTGAGATATTTGATCGATATCGTTTCTGTAGTGTAAAACGGCCTTGAAATAGTTCTGCAGATTCTCTGTAGATTCGCTGTATGAAGATTAGCAACCCAGTGCTATATTTGAAGAGGATAATGAGATACTGCCAAGCTGTGGAATCCAGATCGAATACCAGACAAGACAATATTCAATACTTCCGTAGCATCAAATTATCATACTCCAGTCAATGAGAATTTCCTTCCCAATTGAAAATGACCTTGAAATGTCAACCAGAGACAACGAGCCCAAAATCGTTTCTCTACACACGAAAAATCGTCTCACCAACCGTCCCAATCACAATGTAGACTTCACGGACGTTAGAATTCGCAACTTTGAACTTCTAAGTCGCCTCTACTCTCACACGAATGCCTCGTACTGTTTTACGACCAGATACGAGCATAATCCTCATCCTCACCATTGAATAAACTTCAAATGAATTGCCAGCCACAACTGAACAACCATCTTTCTCAATGTTCAAGCAAGGAATCAACCGTTTATGTCGAATTTCAATGACGTGGCTGTTTCCATTCAATTCTGTCCGTTACGCTCATTTCGATGCTTTTAATTGGTTACGCGTCAATGCAAATGTTTTCGCTTACGTAGCGTCCGTAGTAACCGCTTGACGTCACCATGACTGCCTCGCTCATATACGCAAGATTCGTTGTTTCCTAGTTACTAATCCACTAGACGCCAAATCATTAATCTAGACACGCCAATTAAATTATCTAGCTTAACTCCTACTTAGAATTAACACTTAACACTAGATAAGTTAGTTTGATAGATAATAGCGATTTAATACGCTACACATACATACATACATACATACATACATTCATACATACATTCATACATACATACATACATACATACATACATACACACATACATACATACATACATACATACATACATACATATATATATATATATATATATATATATATATGCACACATATATACACACACGCATGTATGTATGTATGTATGTATGTATGTATGTATGTATGTATGTATGTTTCTATGTATGTATTTACATAGGTATGTATGTATGTATGTATGTATGTATGTATGTATGTATGTATGTATGTATGTATGTATGTATGTATGTATGTATGAATGCTTATACATATATTCATACATACATACATACGTACATACGTACATACAGTATGTATGTATGCATGCACGCATGTGTATGTATGCATGTATGCATGTACGTATGTACGTATGTGTGTATTTTTTTATAAATATGTATGTATGTATGTGTGAATGTATATACATACATTTGAACACACATGCCTATAATGCCCTATATGCATACATTCCGCAAGTACGTACGTACGTACGTACGTACGTACGTATGTATGTATGTATGTATGTATGTATGTATGTATGTATGTATGTATGTATGTATGTATGTATCTAACCCTATAAAATACAAGTCGTAACAATTTAATGAACCAATTTTCTTCTTAACCACCCGACCGATTTTTCTCAATATTTACAAATATACTTTTTAGCACCCCTGGACGACACTATCGGGCTTCGCGATCCAAAACTCTTACCTCTTTCCGAGATTGAACATTTTCATTTTCTACCCAATCCTGAAGCTGTGTTTAAGCTGGGACTAATATCTATATATAAAGACGCCATTTGCTTTCAAACATATTTTCAAAAGTCATTGAAACCATCGATGATATATTGATGATTGAGACCAGTACATTAATGACGTCATGGCCTATTTTAAAATTATAGCTCGTTTTGCCGTTAATTAATATCTATACTGTATCGTATGTATATATCACTAGCCTATTTAAGAAGCAATAATTTTCCCTGATCGGTTTTCAACGAACCAATAGATTTTTAACCTCATTTTTCGCCGAGGGCATATCTTTTGACACGCGGTTTCGCAAAAATTCTGAATATATAGCGTAAACATGAACGGGTGTCAGCTGGGTTGGACCGAAAACCTAAATGTCACGGGCAACGCTGGGCATTCAAAGTGGTTGGACCGGGTTGGGCCCGATGGAAGAAGGCGAGGTGAGAATGGCAACCAGAGTGGGACCGGATTGGGGTTTATGTGAGGCGAGGTGAGCAGGGCGGCGTTGGAGCGGGGTCAGGCGTGGCTGGGAACTAAAAATCGAAATTTCCCGGGCAACGCCGGGTAGTTCAGCTAGTGCATGCATAAACATAAATACATAGATGCATTCTTACTTACTTACAAATAGATACATACATGCATACATACATACGTACATACATTCATATATACATACATGTATGCGTGCATGCATTCATACACACATACATTCATACATACATTAGACCTCATGTAAAAAGACGGGGGTAATATCCTACCAGGTTATGGTCGGGGGTAATGTCCTAGGCATATGGCAACATTATGGAATGCATATCTATGATGATTTGCACACACAAATTTAGGTGTGGTCTCTTGTGCCTACAATCCCATAATAATAATTATTATATGTGATCGAACTACAAAATTAAGAAAAAATTGAGGATATGAAATTTCAACAAACAAATGCAAATATGGTATAGAGTCATTGCATATAACCCTAAATTAAAATATTTTGCCCCCAACAAAATTGGCATTAATGGGTTAAATAAAAGTGAGGTTGATGATATTTTTAGGCTCAAATGCAAGATTGGTGGATCTAACAAACGCTTGATTAATGGATGACTAATTCATGAAATGAATGCTTTATTACATTTTAGCCGGAATATAAGCTGGGTTGATGAAAATCGCCTTAGAAATGGAAGCTTGATTATGGCATTTTATGGCTGAAATAGAAGTTGGATTGATTAAAGGAATGCTTGAGAAATAGAAGCTGAATGAAGGTTCCTTTACAGGTGAAATAGAAACTGGACTTGCGAAAAGAACGCTTGAAAAATAGAAGTTGGATTAAGGTGTTTTATGGCTGAAATAGAAGCTGTGTTAATGAGAGAACGATTGAGAAATAGAAGCTGGATCAAGGTTCTTTCAAAGTTGAAATAGAGTCTAGATTTATGAAATGCATACTTGATAAATGGGAGCTGGATTTATAAAAGAACACTTGAGAAATGGAAGTTGGATCAAGGTTATTTTATACGAAAAGAATGCTCGAGAAATGGAAGCTGGATTGATTACTTCATTAACGTGTTTAATGATGGATCCGGCTTTCATTTCAAGTAAAAAAACACCAATCGAGCTTCCATTTATCAGGTGTTCTTATAATAGATTCAGTTTTTATTTGGCTATAATCAATTAGTCCAGCTTTCATTTTCGCTAAAAATTCAGTCCAGCTTCTATTTCTAAAGGGTTCTTTTCAATCATCCAGCTTTAATTTCAGCTAGAAAGCCATTAATCCAGCTTCCATCCATCAGGCATCCTTTTTACAATTCCGGCCTCTATATGGCTAGAAACATTCAATCCAGCCTCCATTTCAACCAATATATTCCATTTCTAGAGGGTTCAATTTCAATTATCCAGCTTCCATTCAAGCTAGAACGCCATCGTTCCGGCTTCTCTTTTGCCGAGCGTCCTTTATACAAATCCAGCGTCTATTACAGCTAAAAAAATCAGTCCAGCTACCAATTCTCAGTAGTTCTTTTCAATCATACAACTTCCATTTCAGCTAGAAAACCACAAATGCGGTTCCCATTAGCAAGCGTTCCTTTCATCAATTGACCTCCATTTCTGTTGCAGATATTTTATCCGGCTTCCATTTATAAAGCGTTATTTGATCAATCTAGCGTTATCCATTTCTTAAGCGTGCTTTCATCAATCCGGTTTTTTCGTGTTATCCTCATGTCACATAATGCCCATTGCTCTGCATACATTGTTCCCTGTTTAAATTCGATTTAATGATATCAAGAAAGTATGATAAAGTTACTTTGTTATATTTTTCATAAGCATTTTAAATTAGAAATTCAGTCGTCTCGAAATAATGAATATGGACATAACCCATTACTTTTGTCATCCAGCTTCCATTTCACCTATGGAGAACCTTCATCCAGCTTCCATTTCACCCATAGAGAACCTTCATCCAGCTTCCATGCTCTATAGGTGAAATGGAAGCTGGATGAAGGTTCTCTGTAGGTGAAATAGAGGCTGGATGAAGTTTCTGCATAGGTGAAAAGGAAGCTGGATGAAGGCCAGAGAAATGGAAGCTGGATGAAGGTTCTCTGTAGGTGAAATAGAAGCTGAATGAAGGTTCTCTGTAGGTGAAATGAAAGCTCGATGAGGGATCTGTAGTTGAAATAGAAGATGGATTGACGAAAACAACGCTTTCACTGGGGGCAACCTGTAACCTTATGGAATACGATGAAACCGGTTTCAGATTACCCTGGGGGTAATCAGAAACCGGTTTCAAGTTACTGGTGGGTAATGTTTATGAGGGGTAATTTGAAACCTTTACACCGGGAGCGCCTCTGAACGGTTGGTCCTAGCAGAGGCGATTTCTAAATGATTAAATACAATGGTAATCTTTCTAAAATTATGTTATTTTAATCTATTTTAATCTATGACTCCTGAACTCTGGTTAAACAATGAATTTCAACAAATGCAACGAAATGCAAATTGCTAGACGAGAAGCAGAGAAATTGTTCAGTTACACCATTCAATTTGCGAAATTTGCTTCTACTAAAAACGGGCCTTAGTTATGAAATCAAACAACCTAGACTTACTAAGGACGTTAAGATATCCCGAACGAAAGACGTATCCATGAACGTTGCTCGCATTGCACTGAATAACCATCAGATCCGTTTTACTCTCTCGGTCGACGCAGTCTCGACAAACGTCTCCAATCGTCAGACTTCTGCTATCGTTGCTGAACACAAATCTATCGGGAGGATTGGCAACTATAAAATACAATTCAATGACAATATTACGGGCCATGCCAGAATTTTTTATATATTCCCATAAAATGCTCCACATACCAGAAAGAACATTTCGCTCTTTTAAAGATGTCGTAATCGGCAACACTGCATTATGTCAATAAACTATTGCCAACTAGGCCCATTATTTTTGTTTATCAAGTCAATTAGTTCATTTATTTCCTGATGACGTGTGACTTTTAGACGGCGCGATTCAGGCCCGGCCTTAGGCATAGGCAAAGTAGGCAGTTGCCTAGGGCGCCGCAGTCTTTGAGGGGCGCCGAGGCACCGGCGATTTTTATTTTTTTACACTATATTCTTTTAAACTGAAGACTTTGGAAAGAATTTAAGATAATTATAGATTTCATTGCACCAATTCAGGCAGCATAAATTTTATATCGACTCATAAAATTCGATTTTAACGGCATTCTTTACTCTGTGCTCTGTTACGTTACTCTATGTCTATAAACTATAATAGACCGATGTCTATGAGCTAATACTGACATAGTGACATCTTTCGACTGAATACGCCAACCACTGAAGAATTGTGTGTTATTTAGCCTATAGTCGTTGTGATCTTAAAAATTAAATGAGTCTATATCAAACAATATGATTCCATGAAGCGTCAAAAGTTATCGGGTGCCCAAAGTCGTAAGAAAAAACAGAAGACAGAAGTTAGATTAAAAAGAAATACGGGTCGGTTTCCAATTATTTAAACAAAACTGAGACAACTTTAAGCTTATCTGTCAATATTAGCGCCTTAAATGGGCGCAATATAAATTTATGCGAGGATTTGTTGATTAGATGAGTGACCAGAAGCGCTAACGGTTAAAGACCGTGAGGAAAGGTATGATTTGATCCATGAGATGGCAGTGCCAGAGATTCCAAAGACAGAGGAGAGGCGATTGAGAAGAATAGCATGGTCTATTGTGTCAAAGGCTGCAGAGATGTCTAAGAGGCACAGACAAGAGACTTGTTGACGGCCTATCGCCATCACAAGTTTGTTGTAGAGCGAGGCCAGGAGTGTTTCGGTAGAGTGATGTTTAGTGTAGGCAGACTGGTTTGGGTTTAGAAGATTGTTGGAGATGAGGTAACTGTTGAGACGAGAGAGGACAATCCGTTCGGAGACTTTGGATAAGAATGACAGATTTGAGATTGGACGATAGTTAGATGGTAGTTCTTTGTCCAGAGATTTTTTTTAGAAGTGGTTTAGCAACGGAGTCTTTGAAAAGCTTAGTGAAGGTACCGGTTGAGAGAGACAGGTTTATGAGCTTGGTTATCGTGGGAGCAAGGAGGGTTACACAGTCTTTAAGCAAAGAGGTTGGGATTGGGTCGAGGTCGCATTGCTTGTTTTGAGAGGCCTGGTAAAGATAAACATCGTCGGCTTCTGTTAATTCGTAGATATACATGTACACACAGCAAATAACACATCAGAATAAGCATGCATCCGTTTATCTGATTAGTTACCATTTTAATAACGCTTGCCGTTTCAGTATATTTTCACATTTCACCTCTTATAATTTCATTACAAATTAAATACATTATGTGGTAGATTGAGTCTGTCATATCGTTTCATACAAATGTTTAGCCTATCTCTACTATATCGGTAATTACGACATTTATCTTTCGTCCTCAGTTAATAGATTCCAATGATCATTAGACCGGTGATCAATCGTCCGGTGATCAATCGTCCGGTGATCAACCGGTCGATGATCAAACGTCCGCATTGATCAATCGTCCGGTGATCAACCGTCCGGTGACCAATCGTCCGCGCACCATAACAGGGGAATGGTTCAAAACTAATAGATTGTCCCTTAACACAGATGAAACCAATTTAATCTTATTTCATACCAAAAAGAAAATTGTCCATGGTGTTGATAAACCTCTTTTAAATTAATAATATCCCTATCACCCAAAACTAATTCTTCTGAATTTCTTTGTTTAATAGTTGAAATAAGCTTATGATCTTGCTGATACAGGTTTGCCAAGTAGTACTACTGTTGGCATGCCATAACAATAATAATAGTAATAATAACACCAGTTTATATGGCGCCGTAACGCGGCCATACCGCTACAAGGGCGCCTCACAAACAGCTAACTGCGAAACAGGCCTTAGCAAACAGATAAGTTTTAAGTTTTGATTTAAAATAGGGCTGTTGATTAATCGCCGTTAACGCGAGCGATTAACGCGTTAAAAAAGTTTGCGATTAATTTTTTAATGCGTTAATCGCGCGCGTTAATGTAATACCGATTATAATGACCATTGCACGCCATAGTATTTTTAATATCGGATTTTGTAGTAGAATACAGCGTCAAATGAACATTTTTGATTAATACTTTAATAGTAAAACTCAGACCAACGTGCTGACCTTCAGCACACAGTAGAAAAACCACCCCAAAAGAAACGAGACGATGCATGCATTGATCCCAGCGCTTCCTTCCATTGTTCACATGCATCCGCGTTATGAATCCTTTTGAACCGACGCTCTCACTTGATAGCCCTCGACTTCTCTAAAGCACTTGATATGGTCAGACATGCGTATCTTGCGGAGCAATTGGCCGTGCTGCCCATTCCGGACTGTGTATACAACTGGATTGCGACCTTCCTCACGAACAGAAGACACGTAACAAAATACAATGGATTGGTCTCGGATGCAGCTGACATCAACGATAGCATTGTTCAGGGATCTGGTCTAGGTCCTTTGAACTTTCTAACGGCCATTTCGAAACTAAAAACAGTACGTCCCCGAAACCGTATGGCCAAATACGCTGACACTTACCTGTTAGTACCAGCCATCAACAGTGACACAATTAGGGAAGAACTCGATCATGTAACTGAGTGGGCCAAATGCTGCAACTTGACTCTCAATCAAGGAAAGACTCAGGAGATGGTGGTTCGCCGTCCGGGACGAGGAATGCTAGGGTTCGCTCCAGCAGAGATTCCGGGTCTTATTCGGGTCCAAAGAATGTCAATTTTAGGGGTTGTTGTGATTGAAAACCTAGGGTTTGAAGCCCATATAAAGCGTATCCAGGCAAGACAGTCGCTTTATGCCCTACGAATCATGACTGCACACGGCCTCAAGGGACCAAACCTGCATGACGTTGTAAGGATGACTACAGTGGCCCGCATGTTATACGCGGCCCCGGCATGGTGGGGTTTTGCGAGGCAGCAGGAACTAGATAGACTGCAGGCCATATTGGACCGTTTGATCCGACTGCACTATCTTCCTGATGACAATCCTCCCTTCGAGGAGCTATGTAGAACGGCGGACGGAAGGCTCTTCTCTGCCATCCTGCTTAATGAAGGTCATGTGCTAAACCCACTCCTCCCACCATTGAGGCCCCAGCCTTATTCCATGAGGCCAAGACTGCATGACCGAATTATCCCTAGGGCGGATAACCTAACGAGAAAATCGTTTTTAACGAGAATGCTTTATCTTATTTAAAATTTTAAATGTAGGCCTATTACAATATAAATCAAAGAGCAGCATAGATTGTTGGCCAGTAAAAGAACAAATTTATATTGAACTAGCTTTTATACCCGGCTTCGCCCGGGTCCCGTCAATTTTTCCCCCAAATTCCCCCACACCGCCACCCCCGCCACAACACGCCACCACTTACTGCGACCTCCGCCGGTACGCCACCCGTGAAATTTTTGTTTCGGGGAAAAATTCCCCCAAATTTACTCCCACCCTCCCCTCCACCAACCCCTCCACAACACGCCACCACTAAATCCAATCTCCACTGGTACGCCATCCGTGAAATTTTGGTTTTCGGGGGGGAAAATTCGCCCCCCAAATTTCCCCCACACCCTTTTTCCACCCCCTCCACAACACGCCACCACTAACTCCGACCTCCACCGGTACGCAACACGGGAAATTTAGGTTTTCAGGAAAAATCCCCCCCCAAATTTCTACCCACCCCTACCCCGTCCCTCCACAACATGCCACCACTAACTCTGACCTCCACCGGTACACCACCCGTGAAATTTTGGTTTTTGGAGAAAAAAATCCCCCCAAATTTTCAACCACCCCCTACCCCACACCTCCCTCCGCAGCACGCCACCACTAACTCCGACCTTCACCGGTACGCCACCCTGAAAATTAGGTTTTCGGGGAAAAAATTTCCACCAGAATTTCCCCCCCCCACCATCCACCACCCCAACCCCTACACCCCCACACCATCCACCTCCCCCCACCCACCCTCCACCCTCCACAACACGCCACCACTAACTCTGACCTCCACCGGTACCCCACCCGTGAAATTTTGGTTTTCGGGGTAAAACATTTCTCCCCCCAAATTTCCACCCACCCCGTACCCCACCCCCTCCATAACACGCCACCACTAACTCTGACCTCCACCGGTACGCCACCCGTGGAATTTTAGTTTTCGGGGGAAAAAATTCCACCCAAATTTCTCCCCCCCCACCATCCACCACCCCACCCTTACACCCCCAACCCCACTCCTCCCTCACCCCACCCCTCACCACCCACAACACGCCACCGCTAACTCTGACCTCCACCTGTACGCCGACCGTGAAATTTTTGGTTTTCAGGAAAAAACATTTCCCCAAATTTCTCCCCCCCCCCCCACCACCCCACCTTCCACCATTCTCACCCCCACCCCACCCCCTTCCCCACAACACCTCACCACTAACTCTGACCTCCAATGGTACGCCACCCGTGAAATTTTGATTTTCTGGGACGAAGTGTCAAAATACATCCGGACATCCGGACATACATACATACAAACGGAAGGACAAACTTTGAGAAATATATTATAGATATTGGATTTTGTGCTATTTTAAAACATTTGGCATTGAATCGATATAGGCTAGAAATGATGTACGTTTGTTTATTATAACATGCCTGTACACCAAAATGCGGATAGCAATTGGTTCATTAAAGAATATTCTTATCTTATCTTATCTTATCTTATCTTAGGCTATCTAGTCGTCTGGCCTGACGCTTCGCCGAGCGACACCGAGTCAAACCACTTGTCAGTTGATGATAATATTATTACCCGACATGTGGATTCAACCAATGTCGCATGAGCGTCGAGTAGGGCCACGATGATCTGGTCGAACCGCAGGGCCATCGCGTAAGCGTCGTCGTCCGGAGGGTAGCTCGAGGTGTCATCGCAGACCTAAATTTGTCCATGTCTAATTATTGCCGCCACGATCTGCGAGACTTGGTTTTGTAGACGGGCGTAGTAGTCGGAGAGACATGGATCGGCCATATAACCAGTCGGTGGTCAGATGCATCGATAACATCAACCACCGACGGCCTCACATCAGTCCGAGTGATGACGACGTCCAGGATGCCCTCGATTGTGTTTTGCGCTTGTCACACACTGTACTTCATCGAACATTTCCAGTAGCTCGGTCGCGCGTAGCGTCATCGGATCTTCAGGACGATCGAAGCGAAATATGTTGAGATCGCCGGTGATGACGTACGGCATGGCAAATGATAACAGGGTTTCCAGCAGCCGGCGGAACTCGTCGAAGTAAGCGTCGGTCACGTCGCAGAACCATTCCGATAGACCACCACGAAAACGAACGAGCCACCGGAAACAGTCACCTTGGCGATCAGATGTTCAACGGAGACAGGCTCGAAAGGGGCCGTGACCTTTTGCAGCCTGACGGCGGAAGATGCGATCACGGCCACACCGCCGCGATTCTGGTAGGATACGTCGCTGGTTATTGATCCCGACCGAATGGGACGAGCCCATTCAAGCAGCTGAATCGCCTTAGATTTTCATCCGTTATCCCACTTCATGGTTTGTTATCAATATTTTCATCTGTGACTAAAATACGGTACTTGCCGGTTAATTCACCTGCAGACACCGAAACCCATTATACGCAATCTTACATGCAAAAATTAATTCACCTGTTGGTTACATCGCAAATTTAATAGATTCATTGTGCGCATTTAACATTGGCATTGAAAGAAACTGTTCAAATTAGGAACATAGACCTTGATCCAGCTTCCACTTCACATATAAAAATACCTTAATCCAGCATCCATTTCAGATAATTATAGAAATACCTTCGTCCAGCTTCTACTTAAGGTATAAAAATATCTTAATCCAGCTTCCATTTCTCAAGCGTTTTATCATTAATCCAGCTTCTTTTTAACATATAGGCTAAAATACATTAATCCAGCTTCCATTTATCAAGCGATATTTTCATAAGTCCAGTCTCTGTTCAACCAACAGTTATTTTCATCAATCTAGCTCAAATATACGCCAAAACATTTTCATCAACCAGTTTAAACGAGAATGTTTTCATCAATCCAGCTCCAATTTAAGCAAGGACACTTTCACCAATCCAGTTCCAATTTAAGAAAGGACACTTTCACCAATCTAGTTCCAATTTAAGCAAGGACATTTTCATCAATCCAACTTCTATTGTATATTAAATGAAAGCCGGATTAATGATAAAACAATTGAGAAATGGACGCTGGATTAAGGTTTTTTTTATAAATTCATGGCGTTCATGGCGTCCGAAATGATATAAACACGCGTTCGCCATTACATTACGTCACTACAAAAAACATTGAGTAAAAATTACGGCAGATTCCGCAGGTGAACTAACCGACAATGTACACAGACGAAAATTCTGCAGGTGAATTAATCGACAAGTACCTCAAATACTAATCGCCGCGGAAGTTACATGGAGAAATGGCTTCGAGGCTATTATTTTCCCCGATCAAAATATTGATAACAAACCACGAAGTGGGATGACAGATGAAAATCTTTAGACCAAAACAAGAAGCGGGATTATTTTTCTGATTCATTTAGTGCAATAAATGCGATGATTGATGCAAATCTAGTGTCCGGGGGGAATCTGAAACCGGGAGTAATTTGAAA
Source organism: Lumbricus terrestris (assembly GCA_949752735.1). Lineage (NCBI taxonomy): Eukaryota > Metazoa > Annelida > Clitellata > Crassiclitellata > Lumbricidae > Lumbricus > Lumbricus terrestris. Next base: position 53,199,003 of record OX457042.1, read on the forward strand.
CCTTCACACCGGCGCTAAAAGAATGCATCTACTGAATGGCCAGGCTCCTATGTGCGTTACGTTGCTGTGAACAGTCACAACGGTTTGAGTCGGTAAGCACGCTTTGAGTATTTTGAGTCATGCATTCCACAATATTCTCTGTTCACTTAACGTCAAAATGAGCTTTTATTTATAAAAGTCGACAATGCGCTTGTGAAGTTAAATCATCAGAGACTCTCCTTCAGGCACTCACATGTTTCATCAATGTGATGCTGAGGGGCGAATGCCCGCAGGAGGGATGTGAGCTCTTGTTCGGGGGCACTCTCATCGCCCTTTCCAAAAAGTCAGGAGGGCTCCGGCCAATAGCGATCAAATACGTCTGGAGAAGATTGGCAGCGAAGTGCGCCAACTAATTCGCTTTGGCTCGATTAGGATCCTTATTCGCCCCATTCCATTTGGGCATAGCGGCATGCATTTACCTGACGCATTTACCCGAATTTCAAGCCGTTTAGCGTCGTAAAATTATTTAAACCAAGTTTTAGTCATTTTTTCATCGCTCATCCAACTCCTAATTCGAATATATCACTGTTCCGTTACTCATCCAACTTCTACTTTAACTAAAAATATTTTGATCGTTCATCCAACCTCTAGTTTTAGGGTAACAATTTAGCATAAAACAATGACTTCCTCGCTTGTCCAGTTTCTACTTCTGTTAATTAATATGCTCATCCAGCTTCTAATGATACATCATAACGTCAGAAGTAGCCTAATATCATGGTTTCGTCGATCATCCAACTTCCCGTATACGGAAATAAAAATATCTCTGAAGTGCTATACGGCTTGGGATTCGGGTATAAGCTAGCGGCATCGGGAGGCGCAGAGGCTGCGGTTCGCACCGCTAGAAGTTACGTTTCCGATATGCCTCGGGATCACGTCTTTGTGAAGCTCGACTTTGCTAACGCTTTTAACACCGTGCGAAAGGATGTCATGCTAAAGGCAGTCCACGAAACTATCCCGGAACTCTACGCATTTATCCATCAGGCGTACTCGGCGCAGTCCCTTTTATAGTTCGGACCCTTTGTGAAGTTTGTGGTAGGCCTACTGTCACAGATGGGGCCGCAACAGGGTGACCCTTTGGGTCCCCTGCTATTCTGTCTGCCGCTGCAGTCGACCCTCCAATCGTTGCGGTCCGGTTTCAGACTCGGCTTCTAGGACGACCTCTCGCTGGGCGGAGGGCTGGAAGAAGTACGACACGACCTGACCGCTACGAAAGAGCTGTTTCCCTGTTTCTCTGTTTCCCTGTTCATCACGCACAACCAATTAGTGTTGCACAGTTTGATACGGAAGTAATAATGATGATGATGATGATGATGATGATGATGATGATGATGATGATGATGATGATGATGATGATGATGATGATGGTGATGATGATGATGGTGGTGGTGGTGGTGGTGGTGATGATGATGATGATGATGATGGTGGTGGTGGTGGTGGTGGTGATGATGATGATGATGATGATGATGATGATGATGATGATGATGATGATTATAATAATAATAATGATAATAATAATAATAATAATAATAATAATAATAATAATAATAATAATGATAATGATAATAATAATAATAATAATAATAATAATAATAATTAGACTTATCCATAGCTAATCTCATCACGACAATTTTCACGATAAGGTCGTCATCTACATGCATTTTAGTAAAACGCGATTTTTTCTAAATATGCGCATCTTATTGTTTTGAAATTTTGTCCCATGCCTTGTAATAAACTAATCTACTAATATCCAGGTTTTGTCCAAAAAATATCTGTTAGCACCAAATATAACTTTTTTATGAGAGGAGATTAAAAATCTAAAGTGCTCACGAGCGGCAAACTTAATAATCGCTTTCGCTTATATACCCATTGAATCCTCTTCCTATACTTTCGGCCACACAAGGGCGACATATTAGCCGTTATACGCTAAAGTAACGCTTAAGCACTCACCAGTGTCGCTCTAATCGTGATTGTAATTCTACATAACATTGTATCCATTATAAACTACGTCCGTCAGGCTCCATGTCTGTTGGACTGTCTGGCTGCCTACCTGTCCGCCTGTGTGTGATCGTTTGTATGTCTGTACGTGTGTCCGTTGAACAGACTGACTGACTAACCATCCGTCTATGTGTGTGTGTCGCTGTCTGTCTGTGCGTATGTCCGTTGGTCCGTCTGTTTACCTGTCCTTCTGTGTGCCTGTCTCGCTGTCTGTCTGTGTGTATGTCCGTTAGTCCGTCTGTCTACCTGTCCTTCTGTCTGTCTGTCTGTGTGTATGTCCGTCGGTCAATCCGTCTGTCTACCTGTCCTTCTGTGTGTCTGTCCCTCTGTCTGTCTGTGCGTATGTCCGTCGGTCCGTCTGTTTACCTGTCCTTCTGTGTGTCTGTCCCTCTGTCTGTCTGTGTGTATGTCCGTCGGTCAATCCGTCTGTCTACCTGTCCTTCTGTGTGTCTGTCCCTCTGTCTGTCTGTGCGTATGTCCGTCGGTCCGTCTGTCTACCTGTCCTTCTGTGTGTCTGTCCCTCTGTCTGTCTGTGTGTATGTCCGTCGGTCAATCCGTCTGTCTACCTGTCCTTCTGCGTGTCTGTCCCTGTGTCTGTCTGTGCGTATGTCCGTCGGTCCGACTGTCTACCTGTCCTTCTGTGTGTCTGTCCCTCTGTCTGTCTGTGCGTATGTCCGTCGGTCCGTCTGTCTACCTGTCCTTCTGCGTGTCTGTCCCGCTGTCTCTCTGTGTGTATGTCCGTCGGTCAATCCGTCTGTCTACCTGTCCTTCTGTGTGTCTGTCCCTCTGTCTGTCTGTGCATATGTCCGTCGGTCCGTTTGTTTACCTGTCCTTCTGCGTGTCTGTCTGTGTGTATGTCCGTCGGTCAATCCGTCCGTCTACCTGTCCTTCTGTGTGTCTGTCCCTCTGTCTGTCTGTGCGTATGTCCGTCGGTCAATCCGTCTGTCTACCTGTCCTTCTGTGTGTCTGTCCCTCTGTCTGTCTGTGCGTATGTCCGTCGGTCCGTCTGTTTACCTGTCCTTCTGTGTGTCCGTCGGTCAATCCGTCTGTCTGTCTGTGCGTATGTCCGTCGGTCAATCCGTCTGTCTACCTGTCCTTCTGTGTGTCTGTCCCTCTGTCTGTCTGTGTGTATGTCCGTCGGTCAATCCGTCTGTTTACCTGTCCTTCTGTGTGTTTGTACCTCTGTCTGTCTGTGCGTATGTCCGTCGGTCAATCCGTCTGTCTAACTGTCCTTCTGTGTGTCTGTCCCTCTGTCTGTCTGGGCGTATGTCCGTCGGTCAATCCGTCTGTCTGTCTGTGCGTATGTCCGTCGGTCAATCCGTCTGTCTACCTGTCCTTCTGTGTGTCTGTCCCTCTGTCTGTCTGTGTGTATGTCCGTCGGTCAATCCGTCTGTTTACCTGTCCTTCTGTGTGTTTGTACCTCTGTCTGTCTGTGCGTATGTCCGTCGGTCAATCCGTCTGTCTAACTGTCCTTCTGTGTGTCTGTCCCTCTGTCTGTCTGGGCGTATGTCCGTCGGTCAATCCGTCTGTCTACCTGTCCTTCTGCGTGTCTGTCCCTCTGTCTGTCTGGGCGTATGTCCGTCGGTCAATCCGTCTGTTTACCTGTCCTTCTGTGTGTCTGTCCCTCTGTCTGTCTGTGCGTATGTCCGTCGGTCCGTCTGTTTACCTGTCCTTCTGTGTGTCTGTCCCTCTGTCTGTCTGTGCGTATGTCCGTCGGTCAATCCGTCTGTCTACCTGTCCTTCTGCGTGTCTGTCCCTCTGTCTGTCTGTGTGTTTGTCCGTCGGTCAATCCGTCTGTCTACCTGTCCTTCTGCGTGTCTGTCCCTCTGTCTGTCTGTGCGTATGTCCGTCGGTCAATCCGTCTGTCTACCTGTCCTTCTGTGTGTCTGTCCCTCTGTCTGTCTGTGTGTATGTCCGTCGGTCAATCCGCCTGTCTACCTGTCCTTCTGTGTGTCTGTCCCTCTGTCTGTCTGTGCGTATGTCCGTCGGTCCGTCTGTTTACCTGTCCTTCTGTGTGTCTGTCCCTCTGTCTGTCTGTGCGTATGTCCGTCGGTCAATCCGTCTGTCTACCTGTCCTTCTGCGTGTCTGTCCCTCTGTCTGTCTGTGTGTTTGTCCGTCGGTCAATCCGTCTGTCTACCTGTCCTTCTGCGTGTCTGTCCCTCTGTCTGTCTGTGTGTATATCCGTCGGTCAATCCGTCTGTCTAAGTGTCCTTCTGTGTGTCTGTCCCTCTGTCTGTCTGTGCGTATGTCCGTCGGTCCGTCTGTTTACCTGTCCTTCTGTGTGTCTGTCCCTCTGTCTGTCTGTGCGTATGTCCGTCGGTCAATCCGTCTGTCTACCTGTCCTTCTGCGTGTCTGTCCCTCTGTCTGTCTGTGTGTTTGTCCGTCGGTCAATCCGTCTGTCTACCTGTCCTTCTGCGTGTCTGTCCCTCTGTCTGTCTGTGCGTATGTCCGTCGGTCAATCCGTCTGTCTACCTGTCCTTCTGTGTGTCTGTCCCTCTGTCTGTCTGTGTGTATGTCCGTCGGTCAATCCGTCTGTCTACCTGTCCTTCTGTGTGTCTGTCCCTCTGTCTGTCTGTGCGTATGTCCGTCGGTCCGTCTGTTTACCTGTCCTTCTGTGTGTCTGTCCCTCTGTCTGTCTGTGCGTATGTCCGTCGGTCAATCCGTCTGTCTACCTGTCCTTCTGCGTGTCTGTCCCTCTGTCTGTCTGTGTGTTTGTCCGTCGGTCAATCCGTCTGTCTACCTGTCCTTCTGCGTGTCTGTCCCTCTGTCTGTCTGTGTGTATGTCCGTCGGTCAATCCGTCTGTCTAAGTGTCCTTCTGTGTGTCTGTCCCTCTGTCTGTCTGTGCGTATGTCCGTCGGTCCGTCTGTCTACCTGTCCTTCTGTGTGTCTGTCCCTCTGTCTGTCTGTGTGTATGTCCGTCGGTCTATCCGTCTGTCTACCTGTCCTTCTGCGTGTCTGTCCCTCTGTCTGTCTGTGCGTATGTCCGTCGGTCCGTCTGTCTACCTGTCCTTCTGTGTGTCTGTCCCTCTGTCTGTCTGTGCGTATGTCCGTCGGTCCGTCTGTCTACCTGTCCTTCTGCGTGTCCGTCCCTCTGTCTGTCTGTGTGTATGTCCGTCGGTCAATCCGTCTGTCTACCTGTCCTTCTGCGTGTCTGTCCCTCTGTCTGTCTGTGTGTATGTCCGTCGGTCAATCCATCTGTCTACCTGTCCTTCTGTGTGCCTGTCTCGCTGTCTGTCTGTGCGTATGTCCGTCGGTCCGTCTGTTTACCTGTCCTTCTGTGTGTCTGTCCCTCTGTCTGTCTGTGTGTATGTCCGTTGGTCCGTCTGTTTACCTGTCCTTCTGTGTGCCTGTCTCGCTGTCTGTCTGTGCGTATGTCCGTCGGTCAATCCGTCTGTCTACCTGTCCTTCTGTGTGTCTGTCCCTCTGTCTGTCTGTGCGTATGTCCGTCGGTCAATCCGTCTGTCTACCTGTCCTTCTGCGTGTCTGTCCCTCTGTCTGTCTGTGCGTATGTCCGTCGGTCAATCCGTCTGTCTACCTGTCCTTCTGTGTGTCTGTCCCACTGTCTGTCTGTTTGTCTGTCCGTTTGCCTGGTTGTCTGTCTGAGTGTTTGTACCATTCCACAACCCCTTGTTAGTCTTTTGATCTGTCTTCAACCTGCCGGTCTGTGTGCCTGCCCGTGTCTATGTCTGGGCGTTAATATGTTGGTCTGTCTGCCTGTCAAGTAAGCTAGGTGTCTGGATGTCTGGCCGTGAAGTAATAATTATTGGTAGATGAATGGCAGGAGATAACCATTAGGGCTACAGGATCTGTCGTCCTTCTCGCGATTTAAAGTTGCTTATTATTCCAATGCTGAACTCACGATAAACTCCTCAGTTCGTGTAGACCTAATAGTGATTTGAAACACAATTACTGTTATTGAGTCTTCTTCAACTTCATTGAACTGTTGAACGGCACGAGTTTACTTTTAAGTCCGAATGTTCGTCTCTATTTCTTCCCTTTGTCTGTCTCTCTTTGTCCTTCGCTCTTTGTGGCCGTTTTATCATCTGCATGTTTGCTCTTGCCTCTGTATTTGCGTCCAAGAGTTTTTACGTAAGAGTGTGTCTGCACGTAAGTCTGTTGGTTTATCCACTAGCCAACTTGTCGGTCTGTGTGCCTGCCTGTCTGTCTGTCTGCTCATATGTCCGTTGGGATGTTCTCCTGCCAAGCTGTCTGCCTGTGTGTCTGTCCGTCTGTCAGTCTACGCGCAAGTCTGTTGATCTGTCCTCCTGCGTACTTGTCTGTCCTCCTGTCTCCCGGGTGCGATGTACTTATACTGAAGTCTTCCAGGAAATTTGCCTTTCGCCTTCCAACCTAACTTGCGTGGCGGGGTGAGGGCCATCTTGTTCTGTCCATGACTTTACCTATTACACACCACCGTTATGGAAAGCCGTGAAATCGGATTAACAAGTATGTTCTCAGTTAATGAGCGTTTTTTTGTTTTTATTACTATTAATATTCAAAAGACTTTTGTCGTCGTGTAGCATCCATGCAAGGTGCCGACGACCGTAAAAAATTATATACAATGCAGCTAAAAACAAAGAATTCATTGAGTAGGCCTACAATGCAGTTAAAAACAATGAACACCAATTAAAATCGTCAAAATAGTGCATGGTCTTCAATGTCACTAATCTTTGTTATTTAACAGCATGATAATTATAATTCCGTAAATAATTTCTGGTTTTTTTGTATTGTGATAAGATGGTCTTTAAGGCAAATAATAAAAATTTCCAGTCATTATGAAACACACAAAATAAGAAAATTTAAATGTAAAAGGGTGAACTGTTAATTAACCTGCCATCTTATTTTAGTTTTTAAGCTATAAGCTTAATACGGCATCGGCTTAAAGTTAACAACATTTGAACTTATGAAGTGAGATTTTATAAGAAATTTCTATCTTAAAATCTCTCTCATTGATTGCAATTAGCAATCATAACAGATATAGGCTACATTGTACAAACAGAATTTGAAAATGGCAGTTATCTGTCACATAGGTCCATTATAGACATGACTATGTCAGTCCTGTAATTCAACATGATTAACTTAATCTATAACTTTCCATTTCTAATAAGCTTACAGCATATTGTTGCTTGTTATTGCAATGTTGACTTGAGATTCTTATTCAAGTTATAAATGTTTACATTATAATAAAGATAGCTTGGTATAAGGAAATAAAATGAACATTAATATAATACATTCAAACGCATAAAAGAAAATAGTTAAAAAATTATAGAACATTAATAGTATTGGTAACATATAACTGTCCAACAGCCTTAAAAGTCTACGCAAGGTCTTTGTTCATCCTGAGCTTCATTGCATAGGATTGACAAGAGAAAAACAATAAGGCCGTACGTTTGTCCTTCTCCACATTTCTATAGGGTCTATTCTGTCTGTCTGTTTGTCCGTCTGTTTGCCTAGATCATTCGACCGGTGCAGCATAATTATTTTTCATCCGTCCGTCTTCTTATTTTTCACGAATCCTTTTCATCAATAATTTACGCAAAAACAGCTTCTATTAGAGCAGCAACTTTTTTATAAATTCATAATTTATTTGAAGAATTAGTGTCCAACTGTCCATTCAGCTAGTTCCAATTTTCATCGGCAAATCTTGTCATCGATTCCACTTAAATTTAAGCAGAAATTACCTTATCAATCCAACATTTATATTGCAAAAATTATTTTCACCTATCTAAGCGATTAGCGACCAACGCTAAAACCCATGGGATGGCGAATAACTTAAAATGCTAAAGCGATAGATTGCCTAAAACCTGTAGCTCAACATAATGTTTTAGAACCCGAATGACCAATAACAACCATAGGGGCTTAGCTGCCAAATAAAAGTTTTAATGTCCACCTTCACCTAAATCAATTTGATGTAGTTTCGGGCAGTGCTATGGACTTCAATTGATAAGCTTTTTGAATTGGCATAATTAAACATTGTCTTCTCTGCTGACCGGTTTTACTTGTCACCTGCACCCTAAGTTATAAAGCAACGATGATAGATCAATAGCGATCCAGACTGATTTTAAGGATCCTCCTATAAAAAAATAAGATGCTAACATGCACATTTTAAAACACAAGACTTTTTGACAAAGTTCAGCTGCAAAACTCGAGTCAATAAAGTGGTGGCAGCCGAATGACTCATTGCAAAACTTGCTGCATTCTTCTATCGGCACGGCGCATTTCATTGGCTTTGTCATTGATGATTTTTGTGCGAATAGACTGCCATGGCTGAGTGTATTGTGGATGGAGTTCCTTAAATTTCTCAATGACCACTTTTCCTGAAATAGAAAGTTTACTGAAACATTTTTAATATTGATAAAATGAGAAAAACATTGTATACTTGACACTGTAGTTTAAGTAGGAATAGTGCCATTACATATCTAATTCTAACAAGTAGGCCTACCTAATCTCTAACACATGAACATATTTTCCTTTCCAAAAATTGTGAATTATTCCGATTTGGCAATGCCCAGCACAAAATTCTTCTGCATGCTATCAGGATACTCATGATTCAGAGGAAGTAGGCTATATAGCCAGCTTCTACACTCACTAAGGTTAAAAAGGTATACAGACTAACTTCACCTCTCGCTATCTCTCCACAGGTCTTTCACTCAAAACTGAAAACATTGCTCTTTCTTTTCGAAATCCTCCCCTGATTCTTCCTCTTCTCCTCACATCCCTCGCCATTTCAACTCTAAACATCACCCACCTTAGCCGTCCATCTATCTGCCTGCCTGACTCTCCGGACTTGACCCGCTGCCTATCGATTTTGTTTTGATTGAGCGCCTGTGACTAAGCTGGTTCCCGTGACTTGGCTTTTATGGGCGCTGTAGAAATCTCGAGGTTACGATTACGATTATTACAGAGGTATAGATTTTATGCTCAAGGATGGACATGAATGGTTGTACACAGTATATGAGAAATATTCTGACAGGAATAGCGTGCTTCATCATCAACCCGTGCAGCTTCTGTTGGTGGTTGATTTTAATTCTTTACGAGAACAGTAATTAGACTTGAGTAGAGCAACACTGCGCGACACAAAAAGATCATCAGCGACGTCCTCTTCCTTCATCCTGGCCTATTACCCCGCAGACTGGTTCGCACCAAAGCACAGAAGCGCTGTGGCGGTGAACAATAATATTTCTATTGCTGTCATCGCAGATATTCGACATTTCAACACACATACTGGTATCTCTTGAGGCTGTATGTCTTGAGGCTGTATGTCTTGAAGCTGTATGTAGCATCATCCGCAAAAGATCAGTGGCGTCTCATATAGTTGGGTTTCGCGTGGGGACCTATTAATTGCCTACAAAATTATGTTGCAAATGAAGTCCGGTGTCATTTGTACTAGGAGTGTCTGAGAGCTCCTTCAATGGCAGTTTAAATTTATATTGAGTTACTTATGCTTTCAGACATCGCGCAATTTGACGCAATCTAGTTTGAAGTATCAAACTCAGATTTTTACACGCCACCTGCATAGAACTGAGTAATCGTAGGCTTACTCCTGCAAGAAATCACTGATGCACTTTTTCATGATCTCTTCTCATAGCCTACACAGCGCAATTCACGCGACGTTCGACAGTGCTATACAGCATCGTCCAGTTGTTATGATTCACTAGAACAGTGCTGTCCAACCTTTTTGGCCTCACGGGCCGCAGAAGCAATAATTTTTAAGCCGAGGGTCGCAACAGTGAACTCAAAAGCAACGGCTAACAATTATTATAATATTATTATTATCAACTAGCTGGGGTACCCGGCGTTGCCCGGGAAATTTAGGATTCGACCCACTCCCGGCCAAAACCCTACCCCACCACACCAAACCCACCCCACCACACTCCAACCTCCACCGGTACGCCACCCGTGAAATTTGGGTTTTCGGAAAAATATTTCCCCTCCCATCCCCACCCCCCAAATTTCTGGCTGTCCTACGGCAAAACAACGGTCAAGGCAAAGGGATTTTATTATGGAATGCTGCTGCGCCGCCACTGTTTTACAAACTAATATATATTTTCGCGGTTACGCCAGTTGCAGACCCTTGCTCAAACTCCATCCTTCCTATGTGAGCTTTTCACCCGGGCTTCTGTCTCTCTGGACCGCCGCTCAATGCGCTCAGCTACCCGTTGAGACTTGCTTGGTTTTTTTTCGTTTGCTGTGACCATGCAACGAACAGCATTCTTGGTAGAGGGTCGCAGTATGGACAGAACTGACTAGAAAGAGCAAAAAACTAAGATACATGACAGCACTGCATTTGAGCTAGCAAAAAACTAACATACAGCAACCTCAAACACATACCAGGATTTTTCTCTGCATTGAACCAAGATTTGAAGTAATCCCGGATAGTGTCAGTTTCTCCTTTAGACCATCGTAAATAAGCCCTTCTCTTCCTTTTCCCCTTTTTTCGAATGACATCTCGTTCTTCTGAAGAAGGATCAGACTCCGTATCACTTAGGAAATCCTCGTCTAAAACGAAATTGAAAGAATATCTTGCAATAATTTATACACAAAAAGATTACAAGAACTGTTAGGCCTATATTTAAACTGAATTTGCACTTTCATCCTGCAGTAAACGCCTGCAGCGGCAAAAGCCGCTGTCATGGTGAACTCCCTTCAAGTAGATTACAACGGCTATTATAGCCGCAAAGCCGAAAAAGAGTTAGTCGAGAGTTTCAAGTCTCTGATTTTAATACAATTTCATTCGAAATAATTTATTCATCCAATTACCATCTTATAAAATGCAACACAATACAATAATTTGTATCTGATATCACATTCCTTACGAAGCTCAGAAGCGCACACACGAATCGACGGTAACTACAACTGCAAACTTATTGGAAAGCAATTATGAATGACGGCCTTGCTTAAGGTCCCTACACACTGTACACAGTTAGCTCCTATGAAGGTAGGGGATCGAACCCGTACTCTCTGCATTACAGGCTCTAACCAATCGATCACCGTGCCTTACCAATCGACCACCTCACCTTACAGTAATCTTTTCAATGTTGCACACCATCTAAAATATGATTAGTGCCTTTTACACATTTGAGCAGTCTACATGACAAAAAGAAGTTTCTGTTTCGAGAAGTTCAGCGAATTGCTATATAACTTTTGCTGTTGACATTGCTAAATGATTTCCTTTCCATGCTCATCAATATGCCTCAGTATGCTGGAGAAAGTAAATGCCACTGTGAAACTTATTTCCGTGCAGAAATATTAGATTCATTATAGTGAAAAGTAATGCCCTACACCAAGTTTTGTTATAAATAAAAGTGTATTTGCAAGTAGGCCTGCTTTTTTTATTATAGTGTGGAAAATAATACCATCAGCTGGTGATGAAGCTGCAGAGCAGTCTTCTTCTTGTGTTGGACTGATTGACTCCAACGACGGGGCTGAAAAATCACAACGTTTAATTCACTTTAAAGTTATTGGTCGTAACGCGAAACTCTTTTTCGATTAGCTACAACGGTAAAATGTTCACATGTAAACACCGCAAAGAGACATGCGTCTAAGCGTGATTCAGAACCAAATATTTTAATAAAAATCTTGAGAAATTAATAATTTCCGTAAGCTTATCACAGACAATGTTTAGGCCTACTACTTATCTTGCTCAATGTTTAGGCCTACTACTTATCTTGCTCAATAGCTCTTAAGGCACTACTATAATAATGCCCAATTAATGGTTACTCAGAGCTCCAAATATGACATGCAATTTATCTCTTACATGAGTCAAACTCTGCTTAAGGACACTCTATTTTTTTACACTAATCATTATGGATCAGAAAAGCTCATAATATAAAAATATGTACAGTTACAAATGTTATGCAGTAGTCCATTGAAAGCTTCATATCTCACAAACAGCTATGTGACCAAACATACTTTCAATTGGAAACTGCAAAAATAAAAACAATCTGGAGTTCCTACCCAAAGTTGTGGAACCAGATCTTGTACCAGTGTCTCCATCTCTTAAAACATTGGATTCTTTCATGTTCAGAAGAAGTGGTGTTATTCCATTCATGGTCATAATTCCAAGTGGAGCTTGGTAACTGTTCAAATTTGTTCTCATAGAATGACCCATGTGTTTGAAAAACAGCTGCTTTGTGCTTTCCGGGGTATCTATTTGAGCGAACACCGTGCTGACATAATGTCGCATCTTCGTGGCGGTAAAGAGTTTTGCGCGCTCAATTGGAAGACCAACTTTGCACACGGTGTCGTGAACAGCATGCCAGCCATCAGTACAATTCAGAGAATCTCCTGTAGCTGGGAACACAAATTTGTTGTTTGGGTTCACTCCTGAACTGCGCCGAACATCTTCATCGCAAAATTTCTGCAAGGCTTTGACCACATGCTCTAAAAATATTATGGGAACTAAGTGGCCACCTTTTCCCCTCTGGAATGCGATTTTCGTGCCATGGATGTCTCTTTCGCGCTTTTCCGCTGCATCAGTTGATTCGGACATGAGCCACTCATCGTTAAATGCCTCTTCCCACTGGTGCATTAGCAGTCGAGCAGGTTCACCACCTCTACGACCATTAAAGATCGTTAGTTGCGTTACCAGCAAATCCCTCAACAGTAAGTACTCAGACGATGACCAGAAGGCATACCGGTCGCTCAACCTCGTAATTTCTTTATCGATGTACGAATGCACCTTGCCTACTTCATCCTGATTCGGCATATTATCAGGTTTTCTCAGGCATTTTTCTCTTCTTTCTTTAATGATAGTTCTAGCATGACCAAACAAAGATCTCTCCTCATGCTTAAAACAGACGAGGAAATCGTCGACTGTCTGCACCTTCTCTTTCTGACCCTTGCGAAGAAACCTATCAAAACCAGATTGCCATATACTCTAAATTTGTGTTACCGTATTTGCTTAAAAGTAATTGAATTTAATTTGGGAGGAAGTTTATAAAAGGACGCTAACTCATATATATATATATATATATATATATATATATATATATATATATATATATATATATATATATATCATCATCATCATCATTGCTCTCCTCCGTCCGGCCGCGCCGACGATGAGGCTTTTACATGGCGTTATGTATATATATATAATTTGAAATCACTTTAACAAATTTAGGGACAAGTGTCCAAATTATCAATCACCAGCACTGTAACATGCTCTAAGCATTCCGATGCAAATGCACAACACATAGAAAATTATATCTATCATGGAATAACAGTACTACAATTGTAACAATAAATGCTCAAGCAAATTTAAATCTCTGAGAAATGCAATTTTTTAAGTTACACATTTACGTTTCACAATTCTACTAGTGATGCATTATTTAAAAATCAATTTCTCGCACTGTATACAACTATACATCTTTAAGAACTCCTGTGGTTAACTACATTCAACAAAATGATCAGAAGAATTTCTAGACGAAAATTTATTTTCGTAAGTTGAATAAAGCAGAAATAAATAGACAGCACAGAAAACAAATTTATAATTACAATCAAAAGAAACACTTCTTTATTTATGTTTTGACTATTTTAGGCCAAAACGTATGTCAAATATAAATATAGGCTAAAAAAAGCATGCTCACATGGCTTTCACTGCATCAGCAGTCTTGAGCAGAAGCCAGAAGAGGCTCTCTTTTAGGCCGGCTTTTATGACCTCTTCTTCGGTAGTGTATGCATTCAGTGCACGTTCCAGAATGTCCATGTTGAGTACATTCAACATATCTGAAACGTCACTGATATGCATACCTGCACAAAGCAACGACAAAATAGACACATTAATGATACTACACCAGACAGCAATTTCAGTTACACCGATTAGGAATCCCATTTCACTAAATAATAATTGCAAAAATTATGCTAATACTTGTATATTTCTTAATAAAAATTATTGGCCTGCATGTGTCTGAACACTCACATGGCACATTTTTTAAACAGACAAATACGTTTATTCTATTGTTAATGAGCAATACTTCACGATCCTTGACTATTAACTTTCACATTATTGCTAGCACATAATTACATTTTGGGCATTTTTGTGTTCTTAAGTAGATCCTATAATTATTGTGAGATAAGGATCAAAAGCATCATGCTTCCATCACCCACAGCCCTTTTTCGGCTTGTAACTGAAATGTAGAGAGAAGCAGCTGTTCAGTAATGTTGAGTTCATGAGCATTTTAAGGTAGTCATGCTTAAACCAGCTATAGACAAATACATGTATATGAATAAGCTGCAATATTAAGCCACTGAGAACTAACATAGCTATAAAAGTACTACACTAAGTCTTGTTACTCGACTATAATTATATCATGCTATATGAAGGCATAGTCGTACAACCTGAACTGGTCAATGAGGCTTCCTGTCTGAAATGGAGGAATAATGCTGCTAAACGTCGCATATGCGTTTTTGCGGCTTTTTTGGCTTGCATTTTCTTATCTGTGCAGGAGCCCTCCTTATCGTACATCCTCTTTCCCACCAGAAGTACTGTTGTATCTGTTTTGCACACTCGGCCAATTTCATCATCTCTGATTGTAGACAAAACGTCCTCTTCAAATGCGGTACCTTTTGTAATAAAACATTTATTGCAAAAAATGTTAAAAACACTGTTTCACACTTAACAAATATCGGTAAATATCCCTCATAGGCAGTGGCGGCGACAGGGGCCTAGGAGGCTAAAACCCCCAAAACAGGGACATCCGGGAGCTAAGCCCCCTGAAAAAGAGGTCATCCGATTCTTTTTGACATGTGAAACTGAAGTTTTGTGGATGAAAATGGAAGATTTCGGCCGAATGATTAAACAAAGGTAGTCAGAAATTTTGGCGGATAAAAATGAAAATTTCCACCGCAAGGCTTCAGGCCCCCCCCCAAAAAAACTGAAATCCCGGCGCCGCCACTGCTCATAGGACCAGTCATGATATCTTCAGGATATTGCTACAGTATAAAAACGACTCGCATAGCTTCGTGTTGACTGCTTTGTCTTATCAGGTGATATGACAGCACCATTTTGATATAATTATTTAGCTCCTACACATAATGAGCGCATTGCAACAGCCCATGCATGGGAGGCAGGCAGGCAGGCACAGGAACTGGACTATGTACGTCTCTGTATGAATATATATATATAATTATATTTATATTATATACATGTTTCTATTAATATCCATCTGTATCTCTCTGTGTCTGTCAATGCCTTTTTGTGTCTTCCTAAATCTGTCTTCGTCTCTTTGTCTGTCTGTCTACCTATGTTTTTCTTCTTTTGTCTGTGTGTGTCAACGGTTGTCTGTCTCTCTGTGCCTGTCTGCCTGCCTATTACTGCCTTTGTGTCTATGCATGCCTGTTTATGCCCAGGTTTGTCTATGCCAGTCTAATTCTCTTTATGTCACTTTTATATCCATGTATGTCCGCCTATGTCGGCCTGTATTTGCCTGTATTCTGTGTCGCTCATCCATGTTTGCCTATAACTATCTGTGACTGTCTCTTAATAGCAATAGTCACACACTCATACACACACGCGACCACCCACTCACACACACCCCAACACACACACATGCACGGGGCGCTGTGGTGTAGGGGTATGTTCTGAACCTTGGAACCGGGAGAATGCAGGTTCGAATCCACCTCAATCGCCGCGTAGAGACCCTGAACAAGTCCTTCACTTGCAATAATTGCTCTTGCGCTTAGTCTCAAAACTCTGATGCAGTGTCCACGCTGGAGTTTTGAGTTAATCTTATTAGAATTCCTGAAATAGCGCTCTTCCAAATGCTCATACAATACATACATACATACATACATACATGCGTACATGCGTCCATACATACATACATACATACATACATACATACATACATACATACATACATACATACATACATACATACATACATACATACATACATACATACATACATACATAGATACACTTATTTTTTGGAGTATGATATCATGAAATAGCCTTTGGCATTCAATTGATTTTCACATTCAAAATATAAATAGGTTTCAAAGGTTTCAATTATTGCATGCTGCGTATGCTACAAATAATTTATCGTCATTCATACTTTAATGCACTATTAGGACCGTAATTATCTCACCTTTGTAAATACTTGGTAGACTCAAAAGAGGGAAGCTGATGGGTCTCGGTTTGGGACGGTTTGACTCTGCTCTGCACCGTGTTTTGTGTGCGTAGAAAGTTTTCTTACTGAAGCATCCTGAACAATGTTCGCACACTGTAAATCCACTTTCTGCACTTTTGACAATTCTCTCCCGCTGATATTTTGGAGATACCAGTCTCATTTGTTGTTTATTAAACTGTAAGATGCCTTGCCGTTTGAATCTTTGCAAGAGCTTGCATCTGTCAGACTTAGACTTTCTCATGAGCTCCTGGACCTCTTCTTTGTCTTTATGTTTCAACAAAATATGGCGGGAAAGGTTTGTTTGGCATTGTCCACAAAAAACACACGGCCGTGAGATCTTCCTCTTAATGGCTTTGGTGACAGCTATATGCTGGATGGGCAATGCGGCTGATGCTGAAGTGACTGTGCTAAGTCTTGTTGATGCACAGTTGGAACCTTCAGTCGAAGATTCCGATTCCCTGACTTTCTCTTCATTCTAAAAGCAATCAATTGCATGAAGCCATTGTCTTAAGAGTTTTTTAGTTGCTATTGATTTATTTTTACTTTACTCAAGTTTTTAACTAACATACTCTATAGATGGCATCAATCTATTCCTATGCTAATAATTACCAATGTCATTTAATTGATTTGCCAAGAGGTTTGCAAAAAATTTGCAGCTCACTATAAACATAAAAGTATAAACTCAGCAAATTAGAGTTCATTCGAACATAATATACTCTAAAAACATACAAGCTTTCATGTTTCATTCAATCGATTTGTTTTTAGCATAAATACCAGTTAACTGGATGTAATATATAGGCCTACTGTATATCTTACTGGTAAAAATCAAGAACAAAAAGTCGGGCATCTCCATACATGGGACAATGCTAAACATCCTACTTTTTGCAGATGATATAGACTTAATAGAAGACAACATCAAGGACATACAAGAGAACGTGGAGCTCCTGCATAGGGAAGGAAATGCGTCAGGACTAAGAATCAACAATAGCAAAACAAAGACAATGATATTCGGGAGGAAAGAGGACTCAGTAGTAGTGGAGGTGAACGGAGAATCCCTGGAGAATGTGGAAGAGTTTGTCTATTTGGGAAGCCTACTGACCTGGGACAACGACTGCAGTAAAGAGATAAAAAGAAGAATAGCGAAGGCAGCAGGGGCAATGGTGGGCTTTGGAAACATTTGGAGAAGCAGTGCAATCAGCATACAAACGAAAATGGGGATCATCAAAACCTGCGTATTTAGCATACTACTATATGCATGTGAGACATGGACTCTGCGGAAGCAGGACACAAGCAAACTCCTGGCATTCGAGATGAGATGTTATAGACGGATACTGCGCATAAGATGGCAGCAGAGAATAACAAACAAAGAGGTGCGTGAAAGAGTGGGAAGCAATAAAAGCATCGAACAAGTGATAATGGAGAGGAAGCTCAATTTTTTGGACATGACATTGTGTGCCGAATGGACAGCAACAGACTGGTGAAGCAAACTATGTTCGGGGTAATTGATGGCACGGGGGTCAGAGGGAGGCCAAGCAGGGAATGGCTGGACGATGTCAGAGACTGGTGTGGAATGGACATACAAAAACTGAGCTGGCTGGCGCAAGAACGTGACAAATGGAGGATGATGGTGAAACATGTGATCGACACCAACGGGCATTGTGCCTATGGACTGAGATGATGATGATGATGATGATGAATTTTTCTGCTTAAATAAATTCACTATTGCGGTCATTAGAATCAGAAGTGACTGCCAAAAACAACACAAGGAATAATCCACTCGTAATCAAAATCCAATGATTAAGACAAAAGCCTTTATCTACAGGGTGCGCCAAAAAAGACCCCCTAGGTTTTTTGCCAAATATTTTGACCAAAAGTAAGAATTTCGAAATGAAATTTTACAGGCTTAAAGACAATTCATATTTACACATTATGGCCGGATTTCATCAAAATATTTTGAACGGAACAAAAGTTACATCACTTTTAGTGAGGTAACCCCCGTTTTTTTGACCATTCAAAAACGAAGCGCAACAAAAATTAGGTTTTTTGCCAACATCTTGGTCAAAATTAAGAATATCGAAATAAAATTTTACAGGCCTAAAGGCAATTCATATCTGCACATGCTGGTCACATTTCATCAAAATATTTCAAACAGGACAAAAGTTATACCACTTTTAGTAAGGCCACCCACCGTTTTTTAACGATTCAGAAACGAAACACAACAAAAGGTAACAAAAACACGATTTTATTAATTCTCATCTCAAATAATTGTTGTCAAATGAACTTGGTAGTGCTTCACAACTTGTGTTCAATGTGCCCACCACCCGTGATAAAACTTCTGTTGAGTCTCTTTGCAAAGTTCTGGATGGACCTGTTGATTAATCTGACAGATTCCTTATTTACCGATTTGATTGTCATCTTGCTAAGTGACTTCTCAGTGGCGCGCAGCTAAGCTGGTGCCCTGTTTCCCTTTTAAATAGTAACAATAATGATCATCTGGCAATATCAAGGCTATACGATACCAATTATTTGAGATGAGAAAAAAATTCGTATTTTTTTGCTTTTTTGTTGCGTTTCGTTATTGAATCGTCAAAAAACGGTGGGTGGCCTCCTTAAAAGTGCCATAACTTTTATTTTGCTTGAAATATTTTGATGAAATCTGTGCATCATGTGCAGATATGAATTGTCTTTAAGCCTGCAAAATTTCATTTAGATATTCTTACTTTTGGCCAAGATAGTGGGCAGAATAATTAGATTGGTTTTTTGTTACTTTTTATGGCGTCGCGTTTTTGAATCGTAAAAAAACAGTAGGTGGCCTCCCTAAAAGTGGCATAACTTTTGTTCTGTTTGAAATATTTTGATAAAATCTGGCCATCATGTGTAAATATGAATTGTCTATAAGACTGCAGAATTTCATTTCGAAATTCTTACTTTTGGTCAAGATATTGGCAAAAAACCTATTGGGTTTTTTTTGGGCGCACCCTGCATATAAATAGAGAGAAGATTCTGTTTGTGTGTCTGTCTGTTTGACCTGGATGCATTTCAACCGTTTTTGAGCTTTTCATTACAAACCTTCACTAATTTGTAGGCCTCGGCATGAGACACCCCAACGAGGGGATGGCGATTCTCTACCACCATGGGGCCAGGGTGGGGGGGGGCGTAACCACCAAATTTGTTTTCACTTTTTTTCAGCAATTCGTCTGAAACTTGTGTACCTAGACAGAGGGCCATCACAGCCACCCGGTGGAGTGGCTGGCGAATCTCTACCACCATAAGGGCCACGGTGGGGGTTGCGAAAAACCTAAATTTCGCTATAATTTTCCATTCCCTTGCCATAGTTTCACTGGTTTTAAGCAATCTAAATAAGTTTTATAATTATCACTACAACACTATATCTACTTACCTCATCCTTTTTCAGTTTGTGATGCCTGGGCTTGTGGTTTTGCCTGCCAGGATGGCTGTGCCACAGACTGAAACACTGTTGGCAGAAACTCTTCAATTCACAGCGATCACAGGCCTGTGTTGCAGCATTTTCCCCACAAACCAGGCAACTTAATTTTACACATCCTTGACGACCTTGAGAACGACTCTCATGATGTTGCCTTCTTTTTCCATCACTTTCTCCAGGATTTCTACCATTCAGAGTAGGTTCAACAACATCAGGTTTATTAACCTGCATTCTTTCTTTTCTAACATGACTGTGGACCACCGATGTGATGTTCACTGTAGATCCTTCACTGCCTGAATTATTTGTGGCAATTCCATTTATTGTCAACGCTTCGATTTTAGATGCATTGTGTCTCTGCTGAGATGTTATGACATTGCTTCGCGCGCAAGATTGCGACGGATTTTGATGCCGAGCTTTCGACGCTGCCAGCATAAGATGCCCACGTGACAAAAACACAGGTCCTGAATTTTGAAGCATTGTGATATGTCACCTGCAATATAAGACCCGTCCATATAATCATTATTAGAAATATTTGGTCTGCCAAAAGCAAATAAACGATTATACACTGTTACAGTTGAATGCCCCATCATTCTACTTAATCAATCCAACGAGCCTGTCGAAGCCCCACACAATTGAACACTTTACTGCAGACATTATAGCCTATAAGCCTGATGTTGCCATAGTTGTGGAGAGTTGACTGAAGGAAAAGCACACAGACTCTTCAATGGCTGCTGCTGATTATCGCCTCTTTCGACGGGACCGGCTGGGAAGGCGTGGGGGCGGAGTAGCAATTTAGGCCTGCTGCAGGGATCAACTACTTCCTTCAATCTTCCGACCCGAACCTCAACCATCTACAGGGTGCGCCAAAAAAGACCCCCTATGTTTTTTGCCAATATCTCGACCAAAAGTAAGAATTTCAAAATGAAATTTTACAAGCTTATAGACAGTTCATATTTACACATTATGGCCGGATTTCATCAAAATATCTCAAACAGAACAAAAGTTATACCACTTTCAGTGAGGCCACCCACCGTTTTCTGACGATTCAAAAACGAAACGCAAAAAATTAGGTTGTTTGCCAATATCATGGCCAGAAGTAAGAATTTCGAAATAAAATTTTGCGTGCTCAAAGACAATTCATGTTTACACATGAAGGTAAGATTTCATCAAAATATTTCAAACAAAACAAAAGTTATACCACTTTTAGTGAGGCCACCCACCGTTTTTTGACGATGTTTGAAATATTTTGATGAAATATGACCACCATGTCCAGATATGAATTGTCTTTAAGACTGTAAAATTTCATCTCGATATTGTTACTTTTGGCCAAGATATTGACCAGAATAATTAGATTGGTTTTTGTTACTTTTTGTTGCGTCGCATTTTTGAATCGTAAAAAAAGGTGGGTGGCCTCACTAAAATTGGTTTAACTTTTGATCTGATTGGAATATTTTGATGAAATCTGGCCATTATGTGTAAATTTGAATTGTCTTTAAGACTGTAAAATTTCATTTGAAAATTCTTACTTTTGGTCAACACCAAATTTGATCAAATTGATTTTGGATAATGAACCATTGCAAGAGACTTGTTGCATTCTATTTTCAAGATAGCTTCTAAACCAATCAAGGGATTCAAGGGCAATACCCTTTACTCCAATATTAAGTAATTTAGAAATTAAAATATCATGATTAACAGAATCAAAAGCTTTTGCAATGTCAATAAATATTCCCAATGCAAATTCACCTCGATCAATTATAGAGGGTATAATTATTATCCTGGATATTGAGAAGTGACATGGAAGTAGAGTGACCTGGTTGGAAGCCATGTTGAGAATCATGTAGAATATTCTTTTTGGTAAAGTAATTAAATAATCTCGAATACATAACTTTTTCAATAAATTTGGAAAAAAAGGCAAGATAGAAATAGGTCTATAATTCACAAGTTCTTCTTTATTACCTTGTTTATATATGGGTATAACCTTGGCTATTTTTAGAGCAGATGGAATAATGCCCGTAGAAATAGAGCAATTGATGATTTCAGCCAAAGGGTCAGCAACAAGTTCTAATAAGGGGCTCATAATAGTTGGGTCTATCTCATCAAGACCTGAAGAATGAGAAATTTTAAGACTATGATTAATTGATAACAGTTCAGTAGAAGAAGTAGGATAGATGGCAAAAGATGTTGGAATTGGTGGATTGAGATATGTATGGATCGTATTCGTGGAATCAGGTATCTTATTGACAAGATCTTGAGCAACATTGGCAAAATAGTTATTAAATTTCTCAGATATGATACTAGCATCTGTCACACTCTCATATAACTCCAATAGTAAAGTAAGACCGATCAGATTGGGGAAAGCGTAAAAATAAAGCCTCATAGGAGCAATGTGACTGACAGTCAAAAGGGATTTCCAATTCCTCATACTTAATATGGTCCTTTATTGCAAAACCAACACCTCCTCCCTGGCCAGTTTTTCTAATTCTATGCAAAATATTATAACCTGATAATTATATGTATAGAGTTAATCGAGCTTTCATCCAACCATGTCTCCGTAATCGCAAGAATATCAATAGACAGTTGATAGAGTAGATCAGTGATGGCCAGGGCCGGATTAACCACGGTGCTGATTGTGCTGCAGCACAGGGCCCCAAGTTTCTGTGGGGTCCCCAAATTGTAAAAATAAACAAATAAAGTGAGGACTCAGGAAAGAAACATGCAAATTGAATTGCAATGCATTATGCAATCATAGCCATGACTAAATAATTATATAATCAAATAAGTCTAATGTCATAGTATAAGTTTAAATTGACCTACTTACTGCTCTGAAACTGTACGAGTCAGTGAGTCACTGATAACTTTTGTGGAGGAAATGCGAGGGACTTTCGATGATATGGAGAAGAAGACCCAGGGTAACTCATGGGCGCCGACTCTGCGAGGTCTGTGAGCGCCCAGCACCACTAGAAATGGGCCATACGAGGCCCGCCAATGCATGGGCACCACCAGAAATCAACTAGCAAGATGTCCTTTTTAAGAGATTATTTCTGTTGGCATTGCTTATCTATAAAAATCATTCCGTCTTTTATATAATATGTTAAAACATCTCAGTTAGTCTACCTACTATTACTCCAGTTTTACCCCATCTGGCAGTCCGAACTTCATTGGTCCTCAGCCGATCAGCGAATACGAGGAAACACCGAAATTCTGCTTATTCGATCCGCTTCCGTCATTTTTTTACGGACAAAGTGGTGATTTTAATTACATTGTTTGAATTTTTTCCTTTTATTGCACGTGCTCAATAATGTTTTTCACTGCCCGGGAGTCACCTCACAGCATCAAAAAGCGGAATATTGTTTTGTCTGGTCTAACAAACCAGCCTTGACTAAATTGTCAAGAATATCTGAAAGACCATGCATAATTAAGAAAAACTATTTCCACAGTGTTAGGCCTAATATTGGCTTACTAAATAGTGGCCAATGTAGACAGAATTGCTTGATTTCGTGTGTAAAATTTGAGTCCGTTGGCCTATTAGGGTAGAGTGCCCCAAGATGCCAATGCTAAAGAAGATTGTGCCTTTCTTCTGTGTGGATTCAAAGAGACCCAAAGGGTGATCAAATTTTTTTAAACAATTAGGAATCTGGAAATTTATTGAAGTCTTGAATCATTCATTCATTCATTCCGAAAACTTATATAGCGCCCCTTCAAGAAGCCTACGCAGAGGCGCTCCCAGCCCAGCCACGGCTAAAAAGATAGGCCTTGAGCAACAGGTAGAAAGCAGGCCAATTATTCCGAGGTAGTAAGCGTAGTGCAAGCGGGAGCCCATTCCATGTGGACGGGTCAACAACCGAGAAGGTTCGATGCTGTCTGGTGGCAGAGCGGGTTCTAGGGATAAGCAGCTCCCCATTGGCCGAAGAGCGCAAAGTTCGATGGGAAGCTATGTCAGAGACAGGGCGACAGAAATCAGATAAGTAGGACAGAGCACTACCACTGATCAGAGGCATCGCCAGACAAGACTTAGCTAGTCACTGCTAGTGCTGCTATTCTGTACGAGATGCGCTGCGAGACTGGAAGCCAGTGCAAAACATCACGCATGTAAGCAGAAATCGGGACATTTGTATGTCATAATGTCTGCCCTGCTTCTTAAAATTGTAAGGGCCCCGTCATTCGATCAGCACAGGGCCCCCAAAACTGTAGATCCGGGCCTGGTGATGGCTGATGTTTTGGAGATGATGCTTCTGCAGTTGATATGCATAATGGAGGTAAGAGATTCGTTGGAAGCACAAATAGTCATTAGATCAGAAGGAGTGCAATACTTGGAAATCTTAGGTCGGTTGATAAAAAAGTTATCATCAGGGTCCAGATCATGCATAATGGAGATAAGAGAATCGTCGCTCTCTCTCATTCACTGCATCCTCTTCTCTTGTCCATGCCTTTGTTTGCAGCCGCTTAGATTACTGCTCCTCTCTATATGTTGGCCTCCCACAGGTCCGTCTGAACGCCTTGGTTAGGGTCCTTCGATCTGCAGCACGCTTGGTTGGTGGCATCTCCCGGTTTGCTCACGTATCTGCCTTCATGAGGGACGACCTCCACTGGCTCCCACTGCAGCAACGCATTGCTTATAGAGTTTCGTCTATAGCTTGGCGCTGCATTCTGTCTCAAGCACCATCCTACCTATGTGAGCTTTTTACTCCAGTCTCGGTTTCTCTGGGCCGTCGTTCGCTGCGGTCAGCTGCCCGCGGTGACTATCTTGTCCCTTTTTGTCGTACCGCTACTATGCAGCGAAGAGCATTTTCCGTGGTGGGTCCAGCTGTCTGGAATGGCCTCCCTGCGGATCTCCGTTTGCTTCCCCGTGACTCTCCTGGCTCTTTCTACCGTCTTCTCAAGACCTTTCTCTTTGACCAGGCCTGGGTTGGGAGCGCCTCTGAGTAGAGATCTTTAAGAGGCGCTATATAAATTTATGTGATTGATTGATTGATCATAATTAAGAGTAAAAGGACGATTTTCTTGAACATCTGTAAACACTTCAAGTCTTGGGCCTTTATTCAGGGCATAAATAGAGTTATTAACATTAGGCAAATCTCTTGTACATTGGACAAATTCAGCATCATTAATTATATGATTAAATGGAAAGAGGGTCATTAGACAATTGGGACAATACCATGAGGAGGAACTGATTGAACACCTTGATGTAAGAGAAAGGCAAGATAAATGATAGTTCTGTTCACAAAGAGAACATGTGGCTGCCTTATGCTGCCCAATTAAAGGATGAGAACACACACAACACTCAACAGGAGTTAAAGCGGATGGACATGATAGCTTAAGTAGCGACACTAAAACACACCATTACCGGATGTCTCGGTAACACAAGGTAAGTTTTATGCAAAGACACAAA
>OX457042.1:53229008-53239008 GCA_949752735.1 Lumbricus terrestris
AGAGGGGCTGGATTTCAACCTCCAGGGTGCATGCTTAATTCATGTTTGTTCATTGGAGTAGACATCAAACGCATCCGATAATTGGCCCACAAAGACCTGTGATTAGCGAAGTCTTCTGGGAGGCTGCGCAGATAGTCAATTAGTCATGTAAGCTTAGACTTGTAAACGCATAACTAGCCAACAATTCACGTTTGTAAATTAATTTTAGGGTGAATACGGCAAAAATTTAAAATGTTTTCTTAAAATGGTTAAAAATTGGGAAGTACGTATTTTTTGTCTGTCCATGGATAAACAGACTGTTACAGTCTGTTACAGTAGGCCCTGTGCCTTTAGCTACCGTTTGCAAGTCTGCCTATTAGACCTCCATTCCGTCCCTAAGAAAATGGCTCGCATCACTTCGGTGAAGTTCGATCTACTGTTAATCGGCCTGCTTTTAAAAGTACGCTTGGCGATTGTTTTGATCAAATTTTCAAGTTTTTACAGCGCGGACTATAGGCCTATGCATATTGGAATCGGAAGATAACGATTAAACTCACATATCCATCTGTAGGCTATGCCCTATAGGCCATAAATTATGTCTGCACAATGCACTTGGGTCTGCTGTTTCTTCTCTAGGCCTATTATTAGTGAAGAGATTTAAGTTTTCAGCTCGGAAAGACAGACCACTGGCACTCTAATTGGCTTGGCATCCATTGAAAACAGGCCATGGCGGTGAAGGACGTTACCTGATCATTAATGAGGAAGTCGTCATACAAAAGGAAGTTAATTCCAGGCGAATTTATTTTGAACTGAGTAATGCTTCCAAAGAAATCATTTGCTCATTTCAAAAACTTGTATAGCGCCCCTTCAAGCTGCCCACTCAAACGCGCTCTCAGCCAAACCACAGCAATATAAATTAGATTTCAGCAGCTTGTAGAAAGTATTGAAATTATTTATGGAGAGTGGTCTATAGGCGCAAATGCAATGGAAGCCCACTCCAAGTGGATGGGCCAACAATCGAGAATGCACGACGTTGCCTAGTTAAGGTGTTATTAGTCTACGCGTAGGGCCGGAGTAGCAAATGTGGGGCCATGTTCAATAAAGCTGTTGGGGCCCAACCTAACAGAAGCACGACAAAATGACATGTGTACAAAACGTGTCGTATTCAACGACAATTCGTCAATTGTTAAGTCATTACTTCTATTTTAGCAATAACAACAGGCCTTTTAATATTCCATGCAGTCAAGTTTCAAAGTATAAGCTTACATCCTTACAGCTTAAGAATATTAAAGTGATTCATGGTCAGACATTTTTGTCTAACCAGAGCATAGCCAGTGCTCGTAGAACCAAACAGCGCCGTTTATGCCTCAAATAAATTCTTCACGGGGAAAATATGTAACAGTCTTTCGACAGAACATCGACCAGGTCGTAATGTTTATACCAGGGCATTGCCCTGATATTCCATGCTGTAGCGCCACCACTGATTGAAAACTAATATAATATGTTGGTTTGCAATAGGTGAAACCACGAATTATATTTTCGCGATTAAGGCAGTCAGTAGCGGCGCTAGGGGGGGGCTGGAGGGGGCTAAGCCCCCTCTAAAAAGGTAATTCATTTTTTCCCATGTAAAAATTAAATATTTGGGCGATTAACACCCTTTAGCCCCCCCCCCAAAAGTTAACCGCAGAGGTAGGCACGAGATTTGCCTGACAGACGGATTCCGAAGATTCCGAGCAAAATTTCGATTGATGACTAGAAAAAAGGCCATCAGAAATTTTGACGGCAGAAATGGAAAACTTTCAAAAAAGGTCGTCAGACATTTTTGGCGGCTCAAAATGGAAATTTTTTCCAGGAAATTCACCCCCCCACAAAAAAATTGAAATCCTGGCGCCGCCACTGAAGGCAGTAGTAGACCCAGCTCAAGTTCCATACTACCTTACTACATATGTGAGTTTTTCACCCCAGCTTCTAAGTTCTGTCTCTCTGGACTGCCGTTCACTCCGCTCAGCTGCCTGTGCAGACTTCTTTGTACTTTTTCAACTACGGTGACCGTACGGCGAAGAGCATTCTCGTTAGGGCCATGAGTCCAGCTATCTGTAGGCTAGTAGCCATCCTGTGGCTCTCCTTTGGCTTCCATTGACTCCGCAGGCTCATTCTTTCGACTTCTATTTTTTACCAGGTCGCGTGGGCTGGAGGAGACTTTTAGCAGATATCTTTAATGAGCACTATATAAAATTCATGTGATTTATTGATCTAGCCTAATTCGTAAAACTGTGTATTAAACCTGTACAATGTGCACAATAATTATAATGACACCATTAATTTTCATAATGCATCGCATAGCACTTGAGTTCCGATCATGCGAGGTAGGCCTATTCAGTGTTTAAATAAGCAATAACAATTACAGCTCTTACTAGCATTTCTGACTAATTGCAAGATCAATCTGCCTGGTAATGGAAACTGCATCAAGGGTCCCACACATGTACACCCTCCCCCTAATCGATGTAGGTCAAAGTCAAATTATTTTCGGTTTCTGTGGTTTTTCAATAATTTTCAAACAAATTTGAATGGACGACGTTTTAGACCGTTTTTACTTCGTGTTATCGCTTTTAGCATCTAGCCTATGAATTTTAGCAAGTGCCTGAAAATGCAAGGCAGAAAATCACGAGCATGTTTATTTTTCCAGAGATTCCAAAACCTAGGTTTCCACTTTGTAGCATCATTAATGCTTTAGTGCGATATTGGGGCTTAACGTACAAAAGCGTATACGGGAGTTAGAAAAGGGGTATCAGTTTTCCAGGCATGTGCCCCTTCTTGCCCCTATGTGCGGGCGTCAATGATAAGTGTCCAGCTGTCACGTTCGAGTGTCGTCATTGGAGAATGCGCTAGCCGCTGAAAATGCATTATTTGGTACAGGAATGCTCAACTTGTTCAAGCATCCCGCCATCTGCTGGATAATGATTAAGTTGGTGTCATTGGTTGGTTTTGGTAAAGGGCTGCACGGTAGTCTATAGTAGTGGTAAGCGTGATGGTCACTGATGGACTGTCAACTGACAGACCGGGGGTTCAAATCCCCGACAGGGCAGAAATGTGTGTCGAGATTTTTGTGCACCAGCTGCATCCCTATAGCCTACTCAGCTAAGAAGAGTACACCGACCGTACCCTGTCGATGGGAAGATGAGACGGTGATGGAGAGGACTGGCCGCAGCCCTCATATTCTGAGGCTAAGAAACTTAGGTCGCTATCACTTCATACCAATGGCTGTCTCAGGGCTCTAGCTGAAGGGACCTGCTCTTCATCATCTTCGTTACCCTGCTATCTAAGACTTCAAGCATTTCAGAGCCAGACCAGGGGCTCTCGTACACAGTTTCATAACACACCTACAAAATACAAGCATGTCCCTGCGAGCCCACGATCATAATAAATGCACAATCATATCGAAATAATGATACAGCGCCTTTCACAGTGAACGCCAATCAAAGACGCTTCCTGGGCGAAGATCCAGTGGGAAGATGCGCCTGCATGTAGTGTAGACGAAGTTGCATTTGACAAATGCAAGTGCATGCAAGCATCTATAGCTACAACGGATTACATTATGCGTTATAATAGTTGAATTAGACTATAGCCGGTGCGGGACATGACAACGCTATATAGCAAAGGCTTATCTGCATGGATAAAGTACAGCTACTTTTAAACAGGCTAGAAGCAACATTAAGTTAGTGGCTGAGTTGGCAACGTAGCCATTGATTAATTTTAAGTACTAAAATTATGTTAGTTTAGAATCATGCTTGGCTGAGTGAAAGCATAGAAAATAGCCCAGTTTCTCTCCCTTGCAAAGAGTGGCAACCAGGCTCTTCGTCAAGTAGGCTACAGACATCGCCACATTACAAAGAAGCCTAATTACTACGGAAACCTTCTGAAGATAAGCTTATTTAGACTGCGGCGTCGGTTTCGGGCAGAAGGGGTGGGGGTCCTGTTAGAGCTTAGAAGTTCTGTCGTCAGCACCCGTAACAGTCTTTGGCGATCAATCGGTCACATGCAGTCACACGGCTGGGGGGTCAGGCAGCGCCGGCGACACGTCGTTAGAGTCATAACGAGCAACTGTACGTGATAGTGCACAGACCCACTCTTTAGCCAAAGAAACCGGACAGCCGATCAATTGATCGTAACATAACAAGGGTTCTAAGTGACTTTAGAAGACCTGCAGTCTGTATTCTAACCATTGCATGTCGATTTGTGACGCTAAAGAACCTAGCCCTCACTAATACGTTCCAATGCAAAATAATAGGCCTACTGTTACAACGATGTCGTGATTACAAGGTACTCATGAGTCATTGCCGTACTCCAAAGTTGAGTATGATTTTAAATCCCCCATTCATGTTTTGGAGATACATAGTGTGTAGTCTTAATTAGTGTTTTAGACAAGAAATCTTCGATGCAAATCTGTCAAAAATGACATTTATCGCCGCCTGAGAACTATAATGCTCTATCATGCATTTTTGAAAAAATCGAGTTTGGTATCAATTTCATCAGTGGAGCATTTGCTCTATCATTAGACAAAAAAGCTAACTGATCGAAGCGGTCGTTTCTTAGTTATAAGTCAGTGTTTAAATGCTCTATCATGCGAAACTGTTTCCAATCTAGACTTTGTTAGTGTTATAATGCTCTATCATTGGCATCTAATCACAAGGCTGGATTCGTGATGTTACAGCAAAGCGTTACTGAATATACTTTGTTAGTATTATAATGCTCTATCATTGGCATCCAATCACAAGGCTGGATTCGTCATGTTACAGCAAAGCGTTACTGAATATACTTTGTTAGTGTTATAATGCTCTATCATTGGCATCCAAATACAAGGCTGGATTCGTCATGTTAGAGCAATACATTACTGAATTATAGTTTTCTGTGGCAAAATGGTTCATCGCTGAAATATTTTTTTAGCACAACTAATAATGGACAATACGTTACAAAACTATGATAGAGCAACATAATACTCAGGACGTTATTAAATAAACGCTGCTGCATGTTTAACTTAGAGCATTATTACGACTACATGTACTTTGTCGTTTGGAATTATATTGCTCTAACATGCATTTTTTGCACTTTTTTGCTATTTTCTATATTTTCCCACTTGTTTTCATGAAAATAAACATTATTTTTGTAAGTAAGTCACCAGCGGGTACCTAGAAATGATGATATTATCCTTGAAAAGAATCTAGTTTAGAATTCTTGGCTTAAAACAGTGCCAAAACTTTGAAGTCGTTTTTCTCGGTTTCGCAAAAGTGTATGATAGAGCATTATAGTTCTAAGGCGACGTTATGCTAATAAATATTTTAAACTAGCTGAATTACCCGGCGTTGCCTGGGAAATTTCTGTTTTTAGTCCCCAGCCACGCTGACCCTGCTCCCACTCCGCCTTTCTCACCCCGCCTTCTTCCATCGACCACAACCCGGCCCCGGCCTGGGGTGCCTGGCGTTCACCGTGAAATGTAGGGTTTACGCCCCAACCCATCTCCCAGCCACCCCTGCGGGGCGGTTTCGCTAGGCATTTGTCGGTGAATCTTGGTTCTTTTGCCTAAACCCGTCCGCCCTAAATAATGTCCAGATGGCCTACATACGACGGCACAGTATAATATAAATTACCGGTGTCCATTGTCATTATCTTGCGATCAACCATTCATAATTATTATCAGTGGTTTTAGTATAATTTTGCGCAAGCGCGTGCTATAAAAATCGGCCGTTTAAAGTGAAGTGAAGAAGTGATGACGTCATAAATCTATGGATTCTTTTAGAAGGGTTCTGTAACTTCCGGCGACAAATCCTAAATATTGTGTTAAGTTTTTTGGACCGCGAACCCCGGTAGCGTTGTCCGGGGGGCTAAAAAGTATTTTTGTAAATATTGGGACAAATCGGTCTGGTGGATAAGAAGAAAATTGTCCACGAATCTAGTTACTATAGTTCGATTTTATAGGTTTAGATTACTTTAGGTTACAAATGCATGATAATTAATTGTTTTTATTGAATATTTGGGTTGAACTGCGTCTATTGTGCCTACTAATGGGCCTTCCGCAGGGTTCTGTTCTAGGGCCCTTGCTCTATATCCTTTTCACTGCAGACATTGGCTCTTTGCTCGCTTCTTGCTCATTGCGAAGCCACTCTTACGCTGATGATGTACAATCATATGCCCATTGCTTTGCTGTGGACGCAGCCAAAACTGTCCGCCTTATGGTCTGCGCTTCTGACACCCTTACCTCTTGGCTTTCCTCAAACCGACTGCGACTCAACTCTTTGAAGACGCAGTTCATATGGCTGGGAACTCGCCAGCAGCTGGCCAAGATTGACTTGGCTGCTCTTGCACATGAGTTTCCCCTTGTAACCTTCTCTACCTCTGTTCGAGACTTTGGGGTCATCTTGGACCAAGAACTCTCCTTCTCTAAGCACATCTCTTCCCTGTCACGTGCCTGCTATTACCAAATTCGACAGCTGCGCGTCGTTGCTCTCTCTCTCTCTCTCATTCACTGCATCTTCTACTCTTGTCCATGCCTTTGTTTGCAGCCGCTTAGATTACTGCTCCTCTCTTTATGTTGGCCTCCCACAGGTCCGTCTGAACTCCTTGGTGAGGGTCCTTCGATCTGCAGCACGCTTGGTTGGTGGCATTTCCCGGTTTGCTCACGTTTCTGCCTTTATTTACTGGCTCCCACTGCAGCAACGCATTGCTTATAGAGTTTCGTCTATAGCTTGGCGCTGCATTCTGTCTCAAGCTCCATCCAACCTATGTGAGCTTTTTACTCCAGTCTCGGTTTCTCTGGGCCGTCGTTCGCTGCGGTCAGCTGCCCGCGGTGACTTTCTTGTCCCTTTTTGTCGTACCGCTACTATGCAGCGAAGAGCATTTTCCGTGGTGGGTCCAGTTATCTGGAATGGCCTCCCTGCGGCTCTCCGTTCGCTTCCCGGTGACTCTGCTGGCTCTTTCTACCGTCTTCTCAAGACCTTTCTCTTTGACCAGGCCTGGGTTGGGAGCGCCTCTGAGTAGAGATCTTGAAGGGGCGCTATATAAATTCATGTGATTGATTAATGGTCAAATGTTTGAATGGCAGTGCCTTATACGCAGCTGCAGGATTTTACATATATTCCACTTTGGGAACGTTGGGTCACACTCGCTATAATATTATTATGCATCAATGTTTTTGCATATACTGAAATTTGCCCCGCTGCTCCAAAATTTACATTGATTGTAATTGTCAATCTAGTATGAATATTATTACTAATAGAAATAGTAGTAGTAATGGGCCTAATGTTGTTATTATTAGACTTGTTTTTCTAACTTTTTATTATTGTGATTAGTTTGTTTGGGGGTTATTTTATGAAAAAATCACTATTTACAGATATTTAATTTAATTTGAGCACTTCCGGCTATGAAAAGACAAATTGCTTAGTATGACGATGTAGCCCCACATTCCCTTTATAAAATGGTATAATACTTTTATCTTTATTATAAATGAGGGATAAGATAATATAGTCGATTATCTAAGTGGGTGGTTTCCACTCCCCCCTTGGTACCTTAGGTGTATTGGCCACTATTTTCAGCTGTCAATTAATTTTATAGCCCGTGCTGTCAACATTTTAACTTCACACGCGATTCGAAAGCTATGCACATTGATCGCCTGTCTTTATTAACACGCCATTTGCTTGCACTGAAACCACCGATGATAATTATATTGATGATTCAAACCAATACATTAATGACGTCATGGCCGAACATTCTTATCGAGCGTTATGCCGTTAATTAATATTATTCCTAATTAATCTTAACCATGTCGTATGTATCAGTATTTAAGACGCAATAATTTTCGCCGATCGATTTTCAACGAACCAATAGATTTCTAACCTCATTTTTCGCCGAGGTCAGATCTTTTCGCACGCGGTTTCGCACAAA
Organism: Lumbricus terrestris; assembly: GCA_949752735.1. NCBI lineage: Eukaryota > Metazoa > Annelida > Clitellata > Crassiclitellata > Lumbricidae > Lumbricus > Lumbricus terrestris. The sequence goes on from OX457042.1 coordinate 53,236,923, forward strand.
TGCGGACGGGTTGTAACTGGGTTGGACTGAAAAACTAAATTTCACGGGCAACGCCGGGCACCCCAGGGTCGGAACGGGTTGGGACCGATGGAAGGCGAAGTGAGAAGGGCGGCGTGGGAGCGGGGTCAGGCGTGACGGGAGCGGGGTCAGGCTGGGAACTAAAAACCGAAATTTCCCGGGCAACGCCGGGTGATTCAGCTAGTATCTTATACTGAAGTCTTCCCGGAAATTTGTTTTTCGCCCACAGCCAAACTTGGGGCATTACTTTTTTATGGCCCACCCTGTATACAATGTTCATTCTAGGCATCTCAGGCAGGAACTCTTCACAGAAATGACATTTCTAAAAAAATTGCCTCAAATTATGACATTTTTTGTTACTGTTAACATTACTGCATGGCACGGACTCTTGCAAAATACCATGATATTATTCACTATTAAAATTTATGACTATGTTGTCATTATTTATTAGTATGATATATGATTCTATCATACTGCTAATGATGAATATAAATAATTGCTAATATTTCTATACCAATACTATTTTTGCAACTAAACAGAAATGATATTCCCTTAGAGAAATTTGACAATCTGATGACAGCTCTTATAGTTGCTGTTTATATTTGAATTACATGAATTCTCATAATAGCCTATATGATTGTAATGCTATTATTTGCTATTATCATAATTATATAATACTATCATATTATGATGAATAAAATGTACTACTAATATTTATTGAAGTATAAGACCGCTCTTGTCAGCACTGAAATAGTAGAGCTGGGCATTTTTTAGCGTGCAGTTGCACACAAAATGTGCAGTTATAAAAGGATTTGTTCAGTTGTAGAAGCAGTTCTGTGCAATTAAAAATAGTTGAAAACAGTTAGTTGTGATTCGATTGGAAGTAATATACCATGGAGGATGGGAAAGAAAAGAAGCGGCTGTGCAGTTCTAAAAATTTCTTCAGAACAGCCCTATAGTAGAGCAACTTTGTAAAGATGGCAGTTTAAATGCTGCCATTTAGTGCGAAAATTCAACACATTTCTAATGGGAGGATCTCATCCCCACCTCAAACCCTCTCCTACCCATCGCTACGCGCCTCGGTGTAGTCCACCGGACTTTCGTTTGTCCTCCCCAACTCCTTTGATTCCCCCCCCCCCACAGGATAGTACAAGATTAAACACTGCATCTCTGTCTCTACGTCATTACAAACGTACATCATGCGCACGCACACACATACTCAGCTCATGAGCATAAGGGGTTGCATACCAGTGCTTATCTCCCGCTGGCGCTGCGCTTCAATCTGATAGCCAGGCTGCGGGGGTCAAACGAAACCGTATAAGCTTCATTATCAGGTGTTGTTGAGTTGACCGGGCGTCTGGTTTATTTGGGTGCAGGGTCGTCCGACCCTGCACTTAAATAAACCAGACGCCCGGTCAACTAAGCCTACGAGCTCCTACATCGGCTGATTCTAGTAAATTAAACGTGCCTGCATGATGATCGTATGTAAGCCTATAACTGAATGGATGAAAATAAAGTTTGTGGTGTTAATATCTTAATTCCAAATGAAGACATTATGAATAAGAATTACGAAAATGCTGAAATTATGGAAGCTGTAAAGAGGCATTGTTTTGATGTTGGCACTCTGACGCCAGGGCCCGCGTTTAGACCTATACACAAACGATTGAGACGATAATCGTCTCAATCGTTTGTGTATAGGTCTAAACGCGGGCCCTGGCGTCAGAGTGCCAACATCAGAACAATGCCTCTTTACAGCTTCCATAATTTCAGCATTTTCGTAATTCTTATTCTTTATAGCAGTCTATATTATAGACTGCTATAAAGCTTACAAGAAACGGTCCTCCAAGACATTCGGACAATTTCACAGGCGATGAAGAAAGAGCATTTCCGAAGTGCATCATTTTTTAGGTTCGCAGACAAGATGGAGTACTACAAGTTTATTATAAGAGATATTGTTGCAGTTAAATCCAGAAAGGCTGCTTGTTGACTACCCGGGTACCATATTATTTTAAAATTAAATTCTTAGTATTAGGAACTGATTAAAATAATTAATGCAAGCAACAACGTA
>OX457042.1:53244008-53256508 GCA_949752735.1 Lumbricus terrestris
GTTGATATTGTAAAAAAAGAAGTAATGGATTAATGATAGACGAATGTTGATTCGTTGAATAGGTCTACAATACGTTTTGTGTGTCATTTTGACGTCCTTCTGTAAGGTTGGGGCCCCCACAGTTTTACTGAACAGGGCCCCCACATTTGTTAATCCGGCCCTGTAAGCATCGGGCCAAGATCCGGGGAGTCCAGCAGGCAGACAGACGGGACGGAACGGCTAAGTTCGATGATAGGCCTATTTAGCGGTAAAATTACGAGGCTTGTGAAGAGAAAAGGAGGAATCAGGATCGGATTTTTGAATAAGCACTGTTTTCAGTTTTGAGTGGAAGACCTGTGGTGTTATATGGCGAGTGGCACAGATGCGCAAAACAGAATGCCGTAGCAAACGATAGTCTATTTAGAACGAAAATAATATTTAAGTAATGTTACTTATAAACAGATAACAGGCATTGCGTGGTGTCATTAAAAGCATTCATCTCTTGCGTGGTGATGCTGCATGCTGGGCAACGTAAACGTTGATTTCAGCATTGGAATCGTGGAATTTAGTATCATACATCGGATTAATAGCCTACATGCTAGTACATAGGCCTATTGTTGCGAGACTCCATACACTGCAGGCATCGCCAATCGTCATTCTCCAAAGTGATTAGCCTCCCCTGCTGGGGAGGAAGTTGTTTAGACTGCGGCGAAGGTTTCCTGGTCTGACTTCTTGAAGTTCTGTGAAGTATCCCTCAGCATGTTGCCAGGTGGCCAAGCGTCGCTGAAAGGCCATTAGCGTCATATAGCGTGCAACTACGCTGACCCACTGTTACTGTTAGCCAAGAAGCCTGTAGCCGATCTAAACGATCTGTATATAATATTATGAGCGTCATTATGTCTGGGTCTGCCTCTCAGTTTGTGCCTCTGTGCATCTAAATGCCTTTCGCTCTGTATCGACGACAGCCCGCTTTTAAAACTGTACGTATGTTTGTGTTTATGTTCGTACATTTGACTGTGGGCATGTATGTTTGTAAGTGCTTCTGGCTATCTGCCCGTCTATAAGTATGAAGAGACCTGCCCACCTGTGGCTTTTGATCTCACAGTCTGCACGTCTGTCTATCTGTCAGTCTAAATGTCTTTCCGTCTTCCTTATGTTTGTGTATCTATACACCTGCATGTTTGTCGTCTGCCTGTCTGTATGCCTGTATGTCTCGAGCATACACCGTAATAACAGGAGGAGGGGCTGAAACCTATAGTGTAAAACCACAATGTGGTTATCAAAGGAACAAAATGACCATTAGTCAGATAGCCATCAGTGCAAGAGATGCACACTTGCGGAATGACATGCTTTTATTTGTGCTATCTCATTGGATTCTATAACTGCTTTTATTTTGGAAGAGCTTTTGGTATAAATGGTAAGTTTTGGAGTAATGTGCCCTGATCATAGACTATTAAAAGTATTTGACGACAAGTTTTCACCACGACCCTGGCACTAAGCAAATAATGTTGTTGCTGTTGTTGTTGATGATGATGATGATGATGATGATGATGACGACGATGATGATGCTGATGATGATGTTAATGATGATGATGGTGGTGATGATGATAATGATGATGATACAGATGTAAATGTAGATGCAGAAAAGGAAGGGAAAGAGAACGGCAAGGGAAAGAGGAGGGAAAGGGATGGGAGGGGAGGGGAGGGTAAGAGATGGGAGGAGAGGGGAGGAGAGAGGAGGGGAGAAGAGGAAGGGGAGGGGAGGAGAGGGGAGGGAGGGGAGGGAACGAGAAGAAGAAGAAGGAGAAGGAGGAGAAGGAGGAGGAGAAGTAAAAGAAAGAAAGGAGAAGGAGGAGAAGGAGAAGGAGAAAGAGGAGAAGGAGGAGGAGGAAGAGGAGGAGAAGGAGAAGGAGGAGAGGAAGACGAACAAGAAAGAGAAGGAGGAGAAGGAGAAGGGGGAAAAGGAGGAGAAGGAGAAGAAGAACGAGGAGAATGAGGAGGAGGAAGTGGAGGAGGAGAGGGAGGAGAAGAGGGAGAAGGGAGAAGGAAGCGAAGGAGGAGAAGCAGGAGGACAAGGAGAAGGAGGAGAAGGAGGAGAAGGAGGAGAGGGAGGAGAAAGAGGAGAAGGAGAGGGAGGAGGAGGATCAAGAGGGGAAGAAGAATGAGGAGAAGGAGAAGGAGGAGGAGAAGGAGGAGGAGAAGGAGGAGGAGAAGAAGCTGGTGGAAGAGTAGGAGGAGAAGGAGGAGGAGAAGGAGAAGGAGGAGAAGTAGAAAAAAAGAAGAAGAAGAGAAGAAGGAGAAGAAAGAGTACAAGAAGGAGAAGAAGAAGAAGTAGAAGAAAAGTAGGAGTATGAGATGGGAAAAAAGGAGGAGAGGGGAGCGGGAGGGGGAAGGACAGGGAAAGGGCGGAAAAGAGGAATGGAAGAGGAGGGGAGGAAGATTGAAGGGAAGAAGAACGAGGATGAGAACGAGAAGGAGAAGGAGGAGGAAGAAAGGAGGAGAGGGGAGGGGAATAGAGGGGAGGGGAGGGGAGGGGAGCGGAGGGGAGGGGAGGGGAGGGAGGGGAGGGGAGGGAAAAGAAGAGGAGATGGAGGAAAGGAGTAAGAGAAGGAGGAAGAGAAAAAGGAGAGGAAGGAAAAGAAGGAGGAGAACAAGAAGGAAAACAAGAAGAAGGAGGAGAAGGAGGAGAAGAAGATGGAGAGAAAGGAGGGAAAAGGAGAAGAAGAAGAAGGAGAACAAGGAGAAGGAGACGGAAGAGAAGGAGGAGAAGGAGAACAAAAAGGAGAACAAGGAGAAAGAGGAGGAGAAGGAGGAGGAGAAGGAGTAGGAGAACAAGGAGGAGAACAAGGAGAAGGAGGAGAAGGAGGAGTGGGAGTAGGAGGAGGAGAGGGAGGAGGAAAAAGAGGAGGAAAAGGAGAAGAAGGCGGAAAGAAGGAAGAGAACAAACAAGGAGGAGAAAGAGGAGGTCGGAGGAGAAGAAGAAAAAGAAGGAGGAGGAGAAGAGGGAGAGGGAGGAGGAGGAGGAGAAGAAGGAGGAGGAGGAGGAGAAGGAGGAAAGTGAGGAGGAGGAGGAGGAGGTGAAGAAGAAAAGGAAGGAGGAGGAGAAGAAGGAGGAGGAGAAGGAGTAGGAGAGTGCGGAGGAGGAGGAGGTGAAGAAGGCGGAGAACAAGAAGGTGGAGACGGAGTAGAGGAAGGAAGAGGAGAAGGAGAACAAGAAGAAAAACAAGAAGAAGGAGGAGAAGGAGGAGACGGAGGAGAAGAAGAAGGAGAGAAAGAAGGAGAAGGAGGAGGAGAAGGAGAAAAAGGAGGAGAACAAGGAGTAGGAGGAGAAGGAGGAGAAGGAGGAGAGGGAGTAGGAAAAGAAGAAGAAAAAGTAGAAGGAGGAGAGAAAGGAGGAGAGGGAGGAGGAGGAGGAGGTGGAGGAGGAGAAGAAGAAAGGAGAGGAAGAGGAGAACAAGGAGAAGGAGAAGAAGAAGAAGAATAAAGAGAAGGATGAGAAGGAGGAGAAGGAAGAGGAGGAGAGGGAGGAAAAGGAGGAGGAGAAGAAGAAGGAGGAGGAGAAGAAAGAGGAGAACAAGAGGAACAAGGGGAAGGAAAAGGAGGAGAAGAATAAGGAGAAGGAGGAGAAGAAGGAGAAGAAGGAGGAGGAGAAGGAGGAGAAGGAGAAGGAGAAGAAGAAGAAGGAGAAGCAGGAGGAGGAGAAGGAGGAGTAAGAGGAGAAGGAGGAGGAGAACAAGGAGAAGGAGGAGAAGGAGAAGGTGGAGAGGTATGGGAAGGAGAAGGAGAAGAAGGGGAAGGAGAAGGAGAAGGACAAGGAGAAGGAATGGAAGGAGAAGGAGGAGAGAAGAAGAAGGAGGAGGAGAAGGCGAAGGAGAGGAGAAGAAACATGGGAAGACGGAGTACAAGAAGTAGCAGGAGAAGAAGTAGAAGAAAAGGAGGAGGAGGAGAGGGGAGCGGCAGGGGGAAGGAGAGGGAAAGGGCAGGATCGGGGAGCGGAGGAGGAGGGGAGGGAGGGTAGGGAGGAAGAGGGATAGGAAGAAGAACGTGGGCGAGAAGGAGAAAGAGGAGGAGGAAGAAGGAAGGAGAAGGAGGATAAGAAGACGAAGACGAAGATGAGGATGATGGGGACGGAGAGGGAGAACAATGGCGAGGACGAGAAGGAGAAGGAGAAGGAGGAGAAGTAGAAGGAGGAGGAGGGGAGGAGGATGAGAAGGAGATGATGATGACGACGACGACGATGATGACGATCTTGATCTTATTCTTGATGCTAAGAAAAGAGATGAAGATGCAGATGGTGGTGATGATTAGTTGGCGATGGTGATGATGATGATGGCAACGACGACGATGGCGAGGATAAAGACGACGACGACGACGACGACGACGACGACGAGGACAACGACGACGATGATGATAGTGACAACGACGACGATGATGACGACGACGACGACGACGATGATGATGATGATGATGATGATGATGATGATGATGATGATGATGATGATGATGATGATGATGATGATGATGATGATGATGAATATATGCACGCATGCGTTAAGCATATTCCTGGAGTAAATGTCTGCCATTGAAATACCCTAGCAGACTACCCTCCTCCTTTATCGGGCTTGGAATTGGCCCTGGCCGAGTGCATCCAGTGGCCGGGTTGCCCGTGGGCCAGTAGCGTGTCTGCTTATTAAACTGTAACCTGCGCTGTTGCGCATGCGCAAGCTACGAACGTTGTCTAAGAAGAGGCGAATAATAACTTACGTAAAACTAGTTTAAATTTCCCTCTGTCATTAAAGCGATGTGTGAACCAAACTGGATATATCTAAATAGGCAATAAATCAACAAATTGTAAGCATGGTTTCCCATACATATGATAATTCTTCGTTTTCGAGTTATTTGGCAATTTACGACATGAGGAGTTTAGCGTGAAAAAGTAAAAGACGGATAATAACAGGTCGGATTTTGACCAAAAATTTCTTATAGGTGGAAAGTTTAAAATATGAAAATAACTTGTAAACAACCTTACTTTGGTAAACATTACCAAAGCCGGATGTTACTTTTTCTGATGGTGTTAGGAGGAAGGAGTAATTTGATGGAATATATAAAGAGCTCTCGTCGGTGAAGACATAAAATGAATGAATACTTATGAGTGATGGTTTGCCAACAACTGATTAGTTTAGCTATGGCTAATAATAATAATAATAATAATAATAATAATAATAATAATAATAATAATAACCTTGCTGATCAGAATCATGCATGGGAGGTCAAGCCTAGTGTGTTGCGTCTTTCCATCAATTCTGTAATGTTAGTGTAGCAGGCTGTCGAGTCAAGCAAACAGAAATAGACCTAAGTTGAAAAGAAATATTGATATGCCAAAGTTATATTGAAGGTCAAAGCAAAACTCACTGTCTATAGGGTGTCCATTTTGAAGCCAGATAATATTAGCCTCAGGTTTAGCGGTCGGGTTGCAGTTGAAGATAACCGACTCCCCTTCAGTTACATTTACATTGTATGGACCATCCTCCGTGTCGTTAAATCTCGGTCTCTCTGTTCACATAAGCGAAATATATATCTAAGCTTAATACTGCGCGCTTATTATCGGCAAAAGCTTACAGATGATAATGCGACAGGAGCTTAGAGTGATGGTTAACGCATTGGCACGACGAGCGCTCAGACGCGGGAACGCTTCCCGCTACCATCACGATAGGTCCACTCAAAGTTGCAATCGGCCAGTGGCGTTGGTGAAATGAGTATTAGGACGTTATGGGTGCCCTGTTCGCTGGCGACAGCTTAATTCGACTCATGCAATAACTTGTGATCAATGATCATTCGTCACACTATGAATTGCAATCATTCTGCAATGTGTCAGATTGAAACTAAGGAAAAATTATTATTAGGCCTACTATTGTTAATGTTAGTAGTGTAAAGACGTTTATTATATTTAATTTTCTAGCAACTACATACAACAGAATGAGTACATTTTTGACTATTATGTGACACTACATGTAAGCTTACATTGCATAGCCGTAGTAGTTTCTGGACGATTTCTATCCGTGTGAAATATTCATGTAGGCTATACAATGCATGTATGTATACATAGGCCCTGATTTAGCCGGTGGAGTTCGGAGTGTGGTGGGAGGTGGGGTGGGTGAAGGAGCCTGGAGGCAGGGGATGGAAGGTGGTAAAGGAAATTTCAAGGGTGGCTTCCGGCGGAGGTCTGAGTGTGGTAGAGTAGGTGTGGGGCTGGAGGTTGGAGAGTTGGGGTAGGGGTGCGGGTGGGTTGGGAGTGGTGGGTGGGTTTGGGAGTTGGAGGTAGGGTGGGGGTGGAGGGTTGGAAGGGAGTTGGGGTGGGAGTGGGAGTGGGGCGGGTGAGGGTGGGAGGGGTGGGGTAGGGGTGGGGGATGGTTGATGGGTAGAGTTGGGGGTGGGGGAGCGAGCGGGAAGGGAGTTGGGGTGGGGTGGTAGGCGATTTGGGGTGGGGTATAGGAATTTTCTCGAAAACCTAAATTTCGCGGGGGCGTACCGGTGGAGGTCGGAGTCTGGTGGAGTGTGGTGAGTGATGGGGTCTGGGTGAGGGGGTGGGGTGTGAGGGGGAATTTCACGGTGGCGTACCGGTGGTGGTCGGAGTGTGGATGGGTGTTGTGGGATGGGTTGAGGTTGTGGTGGGGTGTGGGCGTTTAGCCATCGGCGTAAGCAGCTTGATCCGCTCTCTCCGGCGTTCGGCGGTAGATCACCCCGTCTCTTAAAGAAAACCGCTCTTCTCTTGTGCTAATAAACCGTAATGACTTCGCTTTCCTGAAGAAGCTCCACAAAATAGCGCACATCCGCGCCCTCTTCTACCCAAACGCGCAGTATACGTTTAGGTCGGTATTTCCCCCTTCGAGTCTTTTCCATCGAATCCGGATCTGCAACCGGCGGAATCAAATGGTTTCTGTCGGAGGCGAACCACGAGTTCGTCGTAACTCACAATGGACTGCGCGCAGAAATCCTAAAGTAATAATTGCGTCGCCTCCTTCTCCAGCTCGCAGAGCAGGTAATTGACCTTGTCCGAGTCGGTCCACCTGCTGTAACGGGCGCACATACCGAACTGCACCAGGAATGGCTCTAGCGACCATGCACAATCAAATCAGCCGGCTTCATCGGCGCAGGTCGGCTTCGTTGCAGGTTGCCGACGTTCCACAACAACTCCGTCGTCGATGTGGCTATGTCCATCCTATCTCGGGTGCTCGTATCCACCGGTTCCTCGTTGTCGTCGGTGTTGAGTTCTAATAGCAAACGACTCCGGTTCGCCTACTTCTCCATCGTCGCTCCTCTCGCCGCAGGCGTAGAGAGTAGAGACGAAGGTATGGGAGGGGGGAGGAATTTACCCGACATCCAAAACTCAATAGCGTCCTCGTCGTCTCTCAGCGTCCTTTTGGTGGAAGCGGGGTGAAGTGGAGGGTTGGTGAAAACCCGAAATTTATCGGTCAACACTGGGTACTCCAGAGGAGTAGTGTCGAAAAACCTAAATTTTCCGGGCAACGCCAGTCATACATCTAGTTCATTATCTACTAAAGTTATGGAGACTCACTGATAATGCCAAAGTTTTGATTTTTCATACAACAATGTCATGTCAACACCCAGCTTTTTTTTAGCAGAGTTTACGTTTTCCACGAAGACAGCACAGGTAGAAAATTCCGATGGCTGACCTGCTGTCGTCATTGTGATGGAGTTGATTTTAGCCAAAAATCTTCATCTTGTGTTGTAGTCCATCTAATTCAAAGTATAATCTAATCTTTGAAAGTTTTAAAGTTGTGTGGGATTGTGTGACATGTGACAGCATCTGAGTATAGGGCTGCCAACTCTTGATTTGGCCTTTCCGGGACGCCCGCAGTCACTAAATAGGCATATGACATTTTTACCAATTTACACTGTTCAGTCTAATCTCTGATCTAATCTAATCTAAGAAAGCATTTGTAAAGCGCTTTTCACAACATAGCTATTCAGAAACACTCTAAGCGTGACATGCCCGTGAAAAGAAAAATGTGCCTACTGTTCAAAAGATAAATAGGCCTACGGTTCATTCAGATACACATAAATGCATATATACACGGTGTCCCAATTGAACTGATACCCTTTTTGTTTTGGCGATATACTTGTCAATTCTAAACGAAACTCTATAAAATTTCAGAGAATGTAAGAAGGATAAATTGTCAATGTTTACTGAAAATTTTATCAAATTCTACGAACAGAGTTCGAAGTTGGGCACATTCATATTTGGGCAAAGAAATTTTTAAGTTTCCAACATGTAAAAGAATCTGATAGGAAATTATTGTTTGCAACAATTGCTGTTCTTCAAAGCTGATGCTCAGAATATCCTCCATTAGCTCGAATGCATGCTCTAAGGCGCTTTCGCCATTCATTGATTGCATTGTCAACAACCCTTTTATCAAAACGATTCCATTCTTGCACAATTCGCTGTTTGAGGTGGTCAACGTCACGTATAGGCCTATGCGATTATGATAAGCGCGTTCTTGAAGGACGCTCCATATCCTGTAGTCCAGTGAATTAAGATCAGGGCTATTGGGGGTGGGTGGGGGGGGTTCAAAGAGTTGGTTAAATGAACTATGGTGTTTCTCTTGAAAGCCGACCAACAGTTTCTTAGGAGGTCAACCACAACCATAACGTTTTTCTGCAGATCCAGTAGCGTCAATTTTTGCAATCAGTCGATTCAAGGCTGCGATGGACTAGTTTCTGCTAGGAGATTTCTTTAAAAACCTGTTTGCACCGTAATGTTTTCTTCTCTTAAATTTTGTTAAAACTCAAATCATCTTTGCTGAAAACCATTTTTATTATTGTCAACTTACATGGAATTGACGGAAATTCGACGTCATATTTATTAATTGAGAAAGTAAGGTGTGCAGTTGCAAACAATAATTTCCTATCTTTTACATGTTGGAAACTTAAAATTTTCTTTGCCCAAATTTGAATGTGCATAACTTCGGAATCAGTTGGTGGAATTGGATAAAATTTACAGGCAACATTGATACATTATCCCTCTTACATTCTCTGAAATTCTATAAAGTTTCATTTAGAATTGATAAGTTTATCGCCAAAACAAAAAGGGTATCAGTTCAATTGGGACACCGTGTATATATAATATATATATGCAATATGTGTCCACATATATTGCATAGGCACAAAGTCATGGAAAAAACGACACATCTCTCAAAATGCATTAGAACGGACTAGCAGTAAATACGTCAGGTTTAATTGAGCGCAGAGCGCAAAATCATCGCACAACTTGCCGAGTTTAGTGCGCAACATGACAACATTTTTTCTGCCACAAATTCCGGGACAATTTGATGTCAATCCTGGACACTGGACGCACAGGGCCGATTCCGGGACTATCCCGGTGAATCAGGGACGGTTGGCAGCCCTATCTGAGTAGGACTATTAGAAGTCGTATCCGTTACTGAAGCCTCCCACGAGAGAGCATTCAGTTTTTCTCAAGAAGTCTGCAGAAAATAAAGTCAGATTCAGGGATGACAACCAATAAATCATTGAGGTGTCAATGGTTGTCCTTGAAAGTCAGCCCTAAAATTAATAAGAAACTGGAGGGCCCAATTTAAAAATTGCACGTTGAATGGCCAGGTTACCATAGGCTACGCCATCAAAATATACCGATTTAGCAATCAACGTGACGTTTTCAATCTAAAGAAAGAAGGAAGTAACTCAGATTCACCCATTGGTATGATTTGGTTCCCTTCCTCACTCAAAGGCATGAACAAAAGCCTATTGGTGCTGAAACTCCAGGACAAGATCTGTCAATTTTGATCGGTCTCTGAAAATATGATTCAGTTGACTACTATCTATAGGAATGAACATTTACTCTCGCCTGCACTGTACTTACTACATCGGAATGTTGCCTGCTTTCTACCAGTTGCTCAAGAATTATATTTTTTATCGGGGAGCGCCTCTGAGTAGGCTTCTTTAAAAGACGCTATATAAATCTTCGAAATGAATTAATAATTAATTCATTTATTCATTTCGAAGATTTATATAGCGTCTTTTAAAGAAGCCTACTCAGAGGCTCTCCCCGATAAAAAATATAGATCTTGAGCAACTGGTAGAAAGCAAATTATTTACATTGCTTTATAAATACTTTAAGTAGATCTGAATTTCGTCCTTCATTTCAATTCCGTAAGTCTTCCAAGGTTGCTATATAATGCAGTGCTTTTGAGTGCAAGTGGGCCTACTTTGTATGAAAATGATAAATCATACAAATATTTGCAAACTTGAATGAATTGGATGTTACATGTATACTGCACATTGCATGCTGGTGTCACAATGCAACATCATTAAAGCTGACAAATATTGACTGGTCCGAAATTTTCGGACCAGTCAATATTTGTCAGCTGTGGCCACATGCATCATCATCGTCGTCGTCGTCGTCGTCGTCATCATCATCATCATCATCATCATCATCATCATCATCATCATCATCATCATCATCATCATCATCATCATCATCATCATCAATCATCATCATCATCATCATCATCATCATCATCATCATCATCATCATCATCATCATCATCATCATCATCATCATCATCATCATCATCATCATCATCATCAGGATCCATGGGCCGATGGCCCGTTACGTGCCCACTGCAATGGTAATAACTTTTTTCCAAAGTTCCCGGTCTTGTGATAGTGCTATTCGGGTTTGCAAATCATGTTTGCACCAATCTCTGATGTCGTCGATCCACTCTCTGTTCGGTCTGCCATTACCACCCATAGTTCCCATCATTGCAGTTCTTATCTTTCTATTGTCGTCCATTCTGCATATTATGCCCAAACAGACTTAGTTTCCTCTTCTTCGGACCTCCAGATTTGTAACACATGCATACTAGGGTACACCTCGCACGCCTAGGTTAAATCTAGCCTATGCGGGAGTAGTAGATTATTCCGTATGCATAGGTCCAGATTAACGAGTTATGCTAGGTATAGCGTTATTCCAACTCTGAGGTAGCAATAAGCCGACTATTCCCGTCGTGAACAAATTATAGAGGGCCGACTTTGGCTGGACAGCGTGAACAAAAGGCGGCCGTCGTTATTGCCCTCTGGCCTCGCTTGTTTTCGCCTCGCTGGCAACGACCGCATATAAACATATTTTACGAATGCGCGCTCAGCTATAACTTATTTAATCGGGGGAGCGGGAAGAACCAGCGTCATGCATCGGCGAGTGCAAGGAGTGTCCAGATTAACTATGTCTCTTGCTATTCTGTTTCCATGCATACGACCGAATTCCAAAAGCTCCGATTGCAAAGCTATGTATTTAGCATAACGTGTGCTATACTTCACATCGCTGAACCTTCCAACAACGGTCATGTATTCAGCCAAACAAATTGATGACTCAGCTAAACTTGGGGTCGTATTACGAAACGAAAATACATAGGCTACGAATACTGCTTTCTATGTGTAATAAACTTGCTCATCTTCATTTCAAGCGGTGCGTTCTACTATGTGAATACATCCCTCCCCCTCCTCCTACCCCACTTTACTATAGCAAACTGGCATTGTTACATAAAGTGATGACTCAGCTTAACTGACACGCATGTTGTCAAACTAAAAGAATTAAAAGTGGTGTCTACGAGTTGCGTACTTTACCATTTCACCCATTCGAAATTTACAATTCCGTACAAAGTAGAGTAAAGTATTGTAACGGAAAACAGAGCAGAGCGTTAAGTACGTGTTAGTCGTTTCCCCCAACATTTGACATTTCACAACTAGAAAATCCGTACAAGCATTGCTTTCCACATACAAGTTTCAAAATAATCGTCTTACATATTGTGATTTCGACAATAATTATAGCATTCAACATTACTAAGTGCTGCAACCTATGTGGTGCAAATTTCAATGAATGTCGCATGCCATAAGGTGGAAAACTAAGAAATCATCATACTTCTAAGGCTCATACCTTCAACTCCCACACCTCCTCCTCCTCTTCCTCCTCCTCCTCCTCCTCCTCCTCCTCCTCCACCTCCTCATCCTGCTCTACCTTGCTTCTTGCACTCTGTCGCTTCACATCATAAATCGACCAACATGCTGCAACCAGTGCCGGCGCTAGGGTACCTGAGGCCCCCAAAGAAAAACTTGAGGCCCCCCCATACCTTGAGCTGTCATCTCAGCAAAATTTCTCATAATATAAGTGCTGAAAGACATGGTGTAAGACTTCAATAAATGTCCCATCCCAATTGTTAATTTTTTTGGAATTTCCATGCTGTAATGGTAGAAATTTTAAGCTGTCATCTTTACAAAAATAGCTCTTTTTCATTGCTGTTAGTCGTGGTTTAGGACTTCAGAGTGTCCCTCTCCATTGTTTAAATTTATCCGACTTGCCAACTGTAATGGTAGCATTTATAGGTTATCATCTGAACAAAATTGATCATTATTGATGGGCAGTGGATGATACTTATGAAATATTTCTGAAATATTGGGGATACAAGAATACCGTCCCAACCACAAAT